>JAOVYW010041243.1:0-14118 GCA_025775045.1 Hiodon tergisus | reverse complement strand
TAACGAGTCCTAGTTGTCAGGAATATATGCATGGTGGTTAACTAACGAGTCCTAGTTGTCAGGAATATATGCATGGTTGTTAGCTAACATGTCATAGTTGTCAGGAATATATGCATGGTGGTTAACTAACGAGTCCTAGTTGTCAGGAATATATGCATGGTGGTTAACTAACGAGTCCTAGTTGTCAGGAATATATGCATGGTTGTTAACTAACATGTCATAGTTGCTATTGAGAAAATAAATGGCTTTCGAAAATACCAAGCTACATTTTTTCACTCAAGGAAGCTGATTTACTGAAAACCTATCAACCAGGGCAATTCTTGAAAGAGTAGTGTATTATACACATAAATACAAACGAATGTGCTTGTGTGTGTGGGTTCATAGGGTAGATGAATGCATACAAGATGATTACTGAGATGTAATGGATGCCATTACTTTACAACGCAAGCAAATACGCTAAAATATTTGGCTAAATACGTTTTTTAATTTATCAATTCTTTGGTTGTCATATTAGAAAGAACCGCTCCCGTCAAGCACTATAATATATATATATGTGTGTGTGTAATATATAATATAATTTTTTTCGGAGTGGCTCACATCGTGGTCTGCTGTGCTGTAACGTCTCCAACACGGCAAGAGTGGCGGCTGTCTCGCGGTGACAGCGCTTACATCAGCATGCACACAGCGAGCGTGCGGATTTTGGGCCGTTACGTAACTGCCCTCTGCAGTGCCGGGACGGCGTTTGTAAACACAGAGGCCACGTGCGCACACCCACGTGGAGAGGTTTCAGTCTGACCTCACAAGCCCAACCTAGCGGTAACCTCCAACTTCCATTCGGAAGTGACTGACCGAGATTCTTTTCACCTCTGCTTATCCTAGGGAGATAGATAAAGAACACGATTGAAATAATAATTAAAATAGATTCAAATTTGAAAAAGAAAGGAAACGCCACATGTGGATATAAACCGTATCGGTTTATTCAGGTCTGCTGTGTGATTGCATGGGTTGACCCGGTTTGCAATTGATACTCCAGCTTGTAACGTGGTACACAAAGGCACAATTGTAACTTAACCCGCTAGTAAATAATGGTGTTCCTATCTTAGCCAAGCTCAGACAAAGAAGCATTTTGTTCTCTATTTCTAAGTAATTATTGTCAGTTATAAATAATAAATTATTATTATAACTCATGTCGCATGTGTACATTTATTTAATATCTTTGGCACATAAGCCATTAACCAGTGTATCAACCACCAACAACAACCAATTCATCCCTTTAGTTTTATTTGAAAGCCATTCTGTTTCTGACAGTTACCAAATTTTGCAGCCCACAAACACACTCCCACTGTTCTCAAAACGATTGTCAAAATGATATTGATAGGAACAGTCTCCCACAGTTACCTTTTAAATGACACATGACATAAGTGGCTTAATCATTGTTAAGCCACACAGGCCGATATCTGCTTTCCAAACGTGACCACCGCATTGATATCTGTTACATCCTCCGCGGTCTTTGGGAACCTAAACATTTCCATGGGTAAACTGAAGTCCCAGACAACAAGCATTTCTGGGCATGCTGCCTAGCATGTGTTTTTAAACAAAATTTTTTTTCGTCTTTCGGTAATTAGTCCTGCATATCATTTAATGTAAAACGTGACTTCCTGTGTCAAGCAATTCGTTTTTTTTTTTGAGTCAAGTGATTTAACTCATAAAAAATGTGCGAAGACAATGCAGACACATGAAGCCCAAAAACACAGATCGGATCTGAAGGTCAAAGGAGAAACCCTAAAGCAGGAGATGAAATGCTCATGTGTAATGACATTATCATATCAGCCGTGGGATACACATAAAAATGTATAATTCAATGAGTAGTGACAAATCGCACTGCTTCCACGTGTAGGGTTTGTCCCACACAGTACTGCATTGTTGACTGAAGAATGTGGAGGCCTTAAGGAACACAATGGGCTGTGTTTCTAAACTTCACCAAACCTGAGACACACAGCAAAGTTTCTGTTCAGTCGTCACCAGAAACGATTGTCAAGTTTTGGCTAAATACCCCTTACTGTTGCACTGCTAACAAATGTAACTATCTAAATGTGAAGTTTTATAAAAACTCCTTTAAATACACCTGTTCTGTCTCCATTATTTCACACAAATTACACCACTGTCAGTATCCAATGAAAATGCTGGATGTGGGATACGCAAACCTAATACACAAATAAGCTAGGACCTTTATCTAATACACAGAAGGAAGTAATTATAATGCTAATCCTAATGTCACTGTTAGCAAATTCAGCAGGAAGATAAAAACACAGAGGATACATTTGCATTTCATTTATCAGAAGAACACAGGTCATGTGACCAATTATATATATTGTTTTAATCATTACACAGTGCACAATACTCTGGCTATCTATCTTAGTATTCCTCAATCTCGGTTTTAATCAGTTTTGTGTACTTGGTACTGACAAAAAAGCACTGCTTCAGGAAATATAATAGTGAATTAATCCTTGTTGTATATCCTCCTCAGTATGAACAGGGAATATAGGGCAGACCCTAATTACAGATATATTAATTCAGTCTTCCTGAGGTATTAATTGAGATTCTCTCTCAAGCCACATGACCCCCAACATAAATAAAACATGTGAACATCATATAGTAAACACCAAATGAATGTGCAGCAGTAATTTTCAAGTTATATTTTATTTTACTTTTACAATCATGGAAATTCCCTCTGAGTGAACCATATGTTCTCGGTTATCTGAAGGCCGGCTTCATGTTTTCATTTACCTCGTCTATGATATTCTTTTTGGTTATCTTGGTTTTTTTTATTACAGATCATGTAGAGCTCCTGACCTGGCAGCCCACAGCCACCCTGGCCCATTGTCACCATCGACGGCACCAGCCTTTGTGTCTGCTTGGTATTCAGCAGTGAATGCCGTGGCGGCTGATTCTCGGGACGCACGGTGTCCACAGCTTAACTCCACTTTGGGCTCTGCAGCCTCTATAGCAGACTGGTTCTGTTTGTAGCATTCAATCCTTATTACACCCAAAATAAACAATGAAAAAGTGCACCGATGAGTTCAGAAAACGTCTGGAGGGCGTCCGAAAAAGCAATTAAAAAGTCCTCCTTTTAGTGGCGATTACAGATTAAAACCACATTTTATGTCTATACATATCTTTCTATACATATATTCCCTTCCTGGACACTAGCTCGTTTATCAAGCATTAAATAAAAATGTCCCAATCATTATTAACTTACAGGGGATTTCAGCAGGGAACTGCAATATCTCCTCAACATCCTTAACATTTGTCATTTCCTTCAGAAAAGTGCTCTAAATTCAAACACCTCCTGAAGCAAGCCAGACTAGAACTGAGCCTTGCCTTTTCTTTATAAACTATCCAAAAGAAAAAGAAAAAAAAATGTCAGCCATGTTGGAGAACCTTTAATATCCCCTCCTTATTATAGCAGTGCTGTGCACAGCCAGCTGAGGATCCAGAGGCCGCTAAAACACATGGGTAGAAGGAGGGCAGCAGCCTTTGATGAGGAGAATACCGGAGGAGCACTAACCTCTTTTTCGGGTCCCTCCACTTTGCAGAATTCCCGCAAGCCGTCTGGGTTCGCTTTAACAAATCCTAATGGGCAGCCATCTTGCTTCCTTCTGTTCTTCTGTGGAACAGACAATCCCCTCCGCATCAATATTCATGGGGCCGTCTGACGTCTGCTCTCATCACCAGGCGAAGGAGCCCAGTGTCGCTGTCTGCCGCTCGGAGCCGCACATGTGCTTCGCAGAGACAGTGGCCGGGCGGCTTGTGTGTGTTTTTGTCAGAGGAGCCTGCTCTGCTGGCGAGACTCAGCGGTCGTAAATCACTTTCCTACTGAGTCCTTCCCACACAAAGGCCAAGGGGTTTTTTTCTTTTTTTTCTTTTTTTCTTTTTTGGCATGCACAATAGTGCACACTACAGCAGCTACCCCGAAGTTCCGGAGCGGACCGCACAGGAGCACGGCTCCCCTGTGTAGCCCCTGACTTGGCCCTGCAGCTCATCGGACAGACCGGGCTCATCGGACAGCGCTCGTGACCCACCCTCTTCTAGGCTCGGATCAGCCGCGTTCTGAATTTCACTCTCCGCTCAGCATCCTGACGCTTTCACTTCTCACACAGTGGCAACTCCACTCTGGTCTCTTCGCCCAGGACGAGCTTCAGAGGCCAGCCGGCTAGCTCCTTAGCCCCTCGCCTCGTCCTCTGTTCATGTCCATGGCTGTGGCGGCCCAGTTGTACCGCCAAAATAAAACAGCGCTCTGCCCTCCAAAATGTCCACTGAAACATTCCACGGAGCCAGCTCGCTCCTTGTTCCGGTCTTACTGAGATCCACCTCCTGTTTACATAACCCACGTGGGCCGGACAAGAAAATCTAGCACTCACTTGCATTTGTCTGACAAAGGCTGATTTAATTTCAAGAAACTATAATCTTTTAATACTGAAACACTCATGACATTAACGTATTCCTTTAGAGGGTGTATTTAAACATAGTTGGGTCAAGTTTAAATACTTATACTTTAAGTACACTGCATTTAAAGGCCTGTGTAAAAAAAAGAAAACTTTTTCTCTAAAAAGTCCAACGTATATTTGTTCATTATGAAAAGATTTGTCAGAAGACATGACATTGTCTGTAGAGGAAATAGTTGTCAAATTTTTCCACCATATGCCTATAAACTAAAAGTTCTTTGATTTCTGTACGATAACCACAATAATTTCCTGGCAGATGAAGGCATGATGTCACTCTCCTCTTAAAGAGGTTATTCACCCTGCGCCCTGTCATCACTCAATGTTGTGGAAGCCAGCACTATTTCAGCAAATGTGGAATGACTCATCAGAGCTTATATTTCACAATACATTCACATAGCTGAATTGAGACATTCTAGAAAATATTCATACGTCTATGGTAAGTAATGTACAATAATAATTTGTATGATTTAAAAAAAGCATATCTACTTCTGTTCTGTGTATATATATACATATATATATATATGATAATTTATAATAAGTTGTGATATACAAATTATTATATATGATCTATGGTACCAGGTGTTATACTGGCAGACAATCCCTCCAAATGTATTATATAGTAAGCAGGAGTAAGCAACTCTGTGTTCTGTGGAAACATGAAATATGGTCAGATAAAATGAAAGTGTTCTTTACGTTTTAAAAGCTGTTCTAAAATTATTCTTTTTTAAATTTAGTTCTGGAGATCAAGAGAAATTTTTGGGGAGATTACCAAATGGTTATTAGTAATCATAAAAGCCAAAATACTCATGTTACTGACTAATCCCAAACTGCCCCCTCCCAGTGTTTGAAGAATTTTGCCCCCATCTGGACTGAGTTTCCATTGGGTCAGAGTGCACTTTGGTCTGTCTGCCAGAGTCAGCAAGGCTCGTTGGCCTCTGTCAAAGAAACCTACTCCAGGCAGAGTTTTAAAAAAACACTGAACGCACCCACCTTCACGTTCTGTTTCCTATTTAAAACCCTGTGTTTCCTTTAGCAGAATAAACCATGCTGAATCTTTTCTGCAGGACGCAGCATTGGAGGGAGGTTGATATGATTAACAGTTTATACCACTGAATTTTATTAAATAAAATCAATTGCCTTTTCATTTTAATTATTTTTTAATTTATATGCATGACACAGACAGCTCCGGTTTCAGGTTTAAGATATATATTTCAGCAATATATACTGTGTATGTATATTTATGCTAGAAAGCAAAAAGGCCCATGCAATGGGAAGGTAAAATTACCATTTGAAACTTTACACTGACAGGCAGCTTTTACAGAAATAACAAATTTGAAAGCACTTCCTGCCATGTGCGGTGTGACCCTTAATTAGGTAAACGTTTCCAGAATGTTTTTAGTACACTCCCTCCCTCCTGATCGTTCAATTTCCAAAAAAATGTTTCACACCCACTGATCATCAATCAGGTTACCAGCTGTCATCACCTCACCTAAAGCGACAAGCCATTCGATATTTACAACTGTATAGTACTGTGGGTGCTTGGGTAATATAACCTTAGAGAAGAATAGAGAATATTAAGATTTATACATTGATACTAATGCATTAATTAATAAAGAAACAGTAATCATCATTTCATTAGCTTGCATGTACCATGAAGATTGGGTAACATATTCTGGGAAATATTTGACCCCAATTACATTATAGTCACATTATAATTACATTACAGTTACATTATAATTACTTTATAAGGGTCAGTGGGACAATTCAGCATCCTCTCTTAACATTTGGTTTGCCCTTCTGACCTGAGCAGCCACTTTGAATGAAATCAATTTGTTTTTCTGTGATAGGAGCTTTCCAGGCTGCTGGATAAAAAGAAACACAGGTCATGTTTACAATCAGTCTGAATCTCAGTTCTCTGGCCCTTGCTAATGAAACTGGTGGTTCTGCCTTCATTGGTGTCAATTGAAAAATAAATAATATGCAATGTTTATAAATAATATATAATAAAGAGAATTGTTAATTTGTAGTTAGCAACAAATTATAATGCAAATGCACAGGATGAATAACAACGAAAGGGGTTACCAATGTTGAAAGGGGTTACCAATGTTGAAAGGGGTTACCAATGTTGAAAGGGGTTACCAATGTTGAAAGGGGTGACCAATGTTGAAAGGGGTGACCAATGTTGTTTTGCTATCATGCAAAGCATTGTCTTATGTCTGTATTTGTAGTTGCAATGTAAGTTTTACAAAGGAAATACAGACTTCATGTATTTCACGATTAATTTACAGCCGTAAAGCGACTATAGATTAAAACCCCCACAGCAAACGCCCCCTAAACCGTTCACTTCGGCCCTGTTTTCGTGGATGTAACACGATGCAGGAAGGTAGGTTTGAGGAGAGGCAGTGCCTTGGCGCTCATTCATCTCATTTTCAGATGCACCGCTCTCTTCCTTACACCGTTGGGTGGATGGAGCCATTCAACGGCATTTGAAAATGAACTTGGGTTTTATTTAAAATATTTAATATCTGCTCCTTCCATCGCGTTCAATCTCCGCCTGCCCTCCGATTTCTCTCCGTCTTCCTTCTGATGTTCCAGTAGAGTTTTGGAACGCCAAAGCCATCTGGATTTACTCAGTGATCGATTGCACATGTTCAGAGGCCCAGGAGTAACTGTGGGGAGATAAGATAAGATCTGACCCTCCGAGACTTCTCTTAAGCTAGCTTAGAAAGGTGCTGATCCGTTCCTCTGCATTTCGTCAGCCCCAGGAATGCAGGGCTACAGTACATAGTGCGCTCACACAGCTCTGTCCTATTTCGGACCACCTCTATCCCAAAAGTGAGCAGCTCCCCTTATCTTCTGCACTTTTCAATCACCCTTTTTAGGCTCAGAGCCACTGTCAGTTAGTGTCGGTTTGTTGCGCGCGCGTGTGCGTGTGTGCGTGCATGTGTGTGTGTGCCAGGGGTGACTGACAGTCTGGGTGTGGCCTGTCACCTGCGCACCCTCATGACTGGTCTTGAATGGCAGCCATAGGAGTGCCTGACAAACGTTTGTTTAAGGTGGAGCAGGAGAGGAGACTGCTGCTGAGCACAGAAGGTCCTGCTACTTAGAGAAACAACAGAAACACACATTAGCCATGGGGCTACTGTCAGGGCTGTAAGGAACAGACACAGCCCCTTATGCCCCTGATGTCATCAGTCGTGGCTCTGTCTGTACTGCATAAACATGACTGCTATTCCTACTTATGCAAGATTTCTGTGACTATTTAATGCATGCATTTCATCCTGTAAGTTGCTTATATTCTCACCTGGGTCTAACACTATTTTTAAAAAATGACATGAAGCATATTCTATACCGTTGTTGTTTTTGTTACTGTTACCAGTGCTGCTTCACATCCCCTAAATTAGCTTGGTTACTTTTTAATTATATTCCTTTCTACCATGGCATCTAACTAGCTGGAGTGAAAAATGTTAAATGAAAAAATGATTAATTAAATTTGAAATTCAGATAAAATATACTGTTAGCATCTAGTATAGGTACGGAATCAGACATTGCAGTTGTTTGCTATCAGGTGGATAGCATTTGATTATGCTAATACACAGTCCCATTAAAGAAATCCGATGAATCACCTGCCCTGGCTCATGCTTGATTAGTTCAATTTTAGTTTAATTAAAGAACAGCATGTCTAAACTCCTCACGTAGATGACAAAAATCATACACCCTAATAAGATATGGACATCCTTCCCCCTGAGCGGACATTTCTCCAGGCAGCTAAGATGAAGAGCATCTGGACTGAAGGCTGTACCTAGCTAACAACCATCCCTTCGTGTCCCGGCAATACCAGACCTGTCAGTTCTCACACCACGGTTTGTTTACACAACCTCACGCACACGCCCAGCTTGAGTGCCGGAAGGGATTTCTGTCACCCTGCACTAGGACTCACGGCAAAGCCCACTCTAACAATGCTCGTCCCCTGTTATCTCAGCAACCACAGGGAGACAGTCGTCTCCGCCCCCTAGCCCGGCCTAATTAGCCGAGGCAGAGCAGGATGTGTAAAAAGCACCCAGGAGGGGACAGGCGGCGTTCCAGGTTACACAGAACTGGTTAGTAATTAGATAGCTAGGAACACTAAGCATTACAACGTTCCAGGTTACACAGAACTAGCTGGTAGTTAGATAGCCAGGAACACCAAGCACTAAAACGTTCCAGGTTACACAGAACTGACTAGTAGCTAGATAGCTAACAGGGATATTATTCTGTCCAGACACTGGCGATGTATTCCCCAGACTGTGATTAGATCATGCAGGGTAGCTTTTGGAGCAAACTCCTCCCCTGCCCTGTCACTGGATCCTGGCCATGTTGAAAGCATCTCAGCAGCTTTGCTCATTCACAGACAATTCAGAAGAATGCACTGGGCCACCTCAATATTTCATGCCACGGATTAAATGCAAGGTTTTCCCATTTTAGCGACAAAGCTGGAGTTGGATAGTACACTCAGACTTGTATTAGGAAATGCAAAACGCTGGGTTAAGGTTACACTATAGAAAACAAATGGTGCTGCACGCCATATTGTTATATTTAGATCGTAAATTTAGCAATGGTATTTTTCTTTTCTGTGTTTATCACATTGAAACTCGGTTGAAACCTACTCGGTATATTTTACGGAGCCCCTCTGGTGACATCACCTGTTAATAAAATTATTGAGTGGCCACGACTTAGTAACGTGTGGGAACGGGATCATAATGCATGGGAATGAGATTATTAATCTCCGTAACATTTAAAAGTGCAATACAAAAAGAAGATGAAAAGATTATTTTTTTTAAATCAACAAATTTGACAAAGCATTATCTTTATCCTGAGCATGCCAACACACGCCATACCTCCATCTGCCTTCTTCAGTTTGGTCACCCAGACTGGAGGAGAATCGTCCTAAACATTAATTCAGTTCTATTTTATAATTAAATGAAATCTGTTCTCAGATTATAACCTGATCATACACAAACAGCTGCAGAGCAAATCACACTTGAATTAACATTAATACCAGGCACTTGTGTGTGCTTCTTAAATGGAGTTCAGAACGTTTTATTGTATAATTATAGGTATATTTATATGACTATGAGAAGGCAGTGAGAGGTCTGGCCTCCAGGAGTTACTTCTATTGGTCCATTTAACCCAAAGCAAGGGTCAAGGGTCAGTCTGAGCATCTCGCTGCGATGACAGCTGGCACAGAACACCCATAAGCATTGATCCCACCCCGCTGTACCATAGCTTTTGCCCACAATGCATCCCATTCATTAAGCTTCCACAGTAATGTCAGCATATGAAGATTGTTTTGGGGGTTTTTTCCAGATTATTTTCAAAAACGATTTTTGACAGAAAGAATGAAATGTTACTCTCATCCAGCTGACAAGGCTTGATTTGTGTTCTGTTTTTGAAAAAGAAATGTTATTTTCCCAAAGACGCATTGCAGGACCAGAACTGCACAAACCTGCTGGCAGAGAGGCAAACTGAGCCACTACAGGTTTTGACATATAACGCCAGCTGGACCAGCTTTAGAGATTACTGACGTGAAATCATTCCTTCACCTGCTATGGTTTGGCCTGGAGTGTGTCCAAAAGATAGGATATCACTTCAACTGCACATATATTGTAAATATATTGTAACATGACCCTGAATGTATGTTGTGTTGTTATGTGCAGGATAGCCAAAATCAATTATCAAAGACAATTTAAAAGATTTGGTGTGAGCAGTATGACTCCATGGACCCATCCTGCCTGGTGTCAATGAAACAGGTTGGTGGTGATGGTGTAATGGATTCGACAAGGTGTCAGAAACGTTCCACAGGGATGTTGGTCCACGCTGACGCGATGGCATCACGCAGCTGCTGCTGATTGGACGGCGGTACATTCATCCTGCGAACAGTCAATTCCCTCACATCCCAAAGATCCTCTACCGGGTTTGGGTCTGGGGCTGTGCAGGCCACTCGAGCAAACTGAACTCGCTGTCATCTTCCTGGAACCTCTCTGAGATAATGCAGTCTTTGTGACATTGTGCATTATCCTGCTGGAAGTATCCATGTGATGAGGGTAAACTGTTGCCATGAAGGAATGTGCCTGGTTTACAACAATGTTCAGATACGCTGTGGCATTCAAACATTGCTCAATTGTTTGGGACCTAACACGTGCCAGGAAAACATTCCCTACACCTTGTAGAATCTATGTCCCCATATATAGTAGTAGCTCTAATAGAAGGTTTTTAATTCACTTAAGTTAGTGCTAGGGTGGTCAAATCGGCAGTAGGACTTTTTATTTATTTATTTAAAGAGTTTTAGTTTATGTTGTGTTTCAGCCAACAGAGGGCAATATTTCCAACTGATTTAAAGAGGTAAGTTCCCATGCTTTTTGACAAAAATAACTTTTATTGATATAATTAACAATTCATTAATAATATAGGTTAATTATTTGTGTGCAATTGTCTACATTGCAGAAATAGTAAACTTAAGTTCCTGTTAAAAAAAGTAGCTACCAGTTTTTATAGCAGCTCCCGTCTAATAAGGTGGTATCACAGCATCCACTTGGTGGCGCAAATTATCTAAATTTTGCTGAAGGAATTGTATCCTTTCTATAATGCTTACACATACACTACATACTGCACACTGACACTTTCACGCTAAAACGAGAGCAAATGTGCAGTGTTAAATAAAATAATATTTCCTGAAATGTATTTACCTCTGGAAGGTATCAATCAAATGTTTGGCAACTAAGAAGAAGCTCCTTTGGAACGCCATGCATTAGGATCATTTGAGCAGTATTTCCTAATTCACCGCTGTTCAAGCTCAGTTAGTTTTATGTCAGAGCCATACCAACGGTTATCATTACATTAATGTGTTAGACAGTGAATATTTTGGTTTTGGCTTTATCCAGCCAAAATAAAGTGGAACAGTGGTCTGTAAATTGACAGGTACAGAGAGCCTTCAGAGACCACATTGTGAATCTATTGCTCAGGTACAATCCTACTCAAGAATGAACTGAGTTTCTCTCCCTTGTAAAGACAAGGGAGGCATTCTGCCAGAAGGATTCATTGCATTGCATTGTTTTAGTTTCAAGAGGAAACTAAAAACGTACCTCTTCCGAAATGCTCGGATGCTCATATTTATGGTTGGAATACCCTTGTCTACATATCTGATGCTTAGGTATAGAATGTTGGATCAATTTTCCCGGTTAAGTATGTTTATTGATATGTTATGTCTTTGCAGCATTCGTCTTTTACGTAGTCTCAGTCTTTGTTAATAGAGCAAGATAGCTCAGTTTTGAATTGCACTTGTGAATCCTGAATCAACAACGCTTTTTACGTCGCTCTAGACAAGAGCATCTGCTAAATGACAAAAATGTTAAAAATTTTAAATGTTATCCTGGCACTAATTTGCCAATTAAGTGACTCCTCAATGACCTCTGAGGCGCAAACAGACCTTGAAACTTACTGTAAGGTCTTCTCATCACATTCTGTAGTTGTGCTAACTGAAAGCTATCTCATACTGAATTAAGCACACCCTGATTCTTGTATTTCATTATAATTATCATTATTGTTATTATCAAGAGCCATTGACCAAATAATAAACGAGAGGAATAAAACTATAGTTTTTAATTAACGTCTTCTTGCACTTCAGCAGCACAAGGCACTGGCCAAAGGTGAGTTCAATGAACTGGCTTGGTTTCACTGGCAAAACCAATATAACACAGAAACATCGACATTCTTGCATCAAAGGGCGGACCTTTAAGCACCAGGGGAAGAGAAAGATTCTGCCTTCATCTGATGCCTTGGTGGACTGCATCACAATGAGGACCACAGCCGTGTTTGAAACCATGTCGGAAACACAACATCAGTTTCAGCTCTTACTTTGGACATTGACGGGACAGGGGTGCTCGAAAAGACACGGGCAGAAAGAGTAGCCAGAACTGGGTCTACAGAATGCATAAAGAGTCTTAGAAAAGTACCTTTGATATTCTGAGTGGTTACAACATTTAAACTCAGTCTACATAAGGCATAAAAGGTCTTAGACAAGTACCTTTGATATTCTGAGTAGTAACAACGCGTTAATTCAGTCTACATAAGGCATGAAGAGTCTAAGAAAAGCCCTTCTGAGTAGTACCAACGCGTTAAACGAGTGTACAAGCACGTCTATTTCCCCAAAAAGGACATATCTCTCATGCCTCCAATAGTTTGCTTTCCTCTCCTAACAGATACCAAAAGTCATAACTAGGCCATGGGAGGTTTCTCTAAAATGTATTTAGAACAAAAGACAATGGGAAGACAAGGCAACTTAGTGACCAGGAAGCAACTAGAGTCCACCATTAGCGTGTAGGCTAAATCTGTTGGCTTTAGTGGTGCGTCCTGAACTGAAGGTGGTCGTGTTGGTCCATGCTGCCTGCCTGCATCCACATCTACGGGGGCCTCATTAGGTCAAATTTTAGTGTGTGCGCAGTGCTACTCCTAAACTCACAAACTGCTGCTGTAAAAAGGCATTCATAACGCCCACTGTCCTTGATCGTATACAATGTATCGAGTTGGGTCAGATGGAACACAAGCACGAAAAACCGTAGTTATCATTTATTTGCTTAGTGGCTGCTGTTAGACTTGAGCAGCTTGTGTAGCTTGGATGCTGACGGAGGAAATCCCAGTAAAGCACTTTTCTCAAGCACACGGCAGCCCGCGCTGGGAGCTGAAGGAGGAACCTGCTGGTTACATGGTCAGGAGGTTAATCAGGTTCGCTCTCCGTGCACCCTGACAGATTAAACAGATCCCAGTCCCTACTCAACTCAAGGTCTCTTTTAATACATGAGAAATGTTAAGGATTTATATAAGCATCATAGAAACACAGGCACAATTCACTCATTTGGTTATAACTGGGATAGGTTTGGGTGTAGTTATCTCATTAGAGCCCGGAAAATAACAGAACTAGGTATCTGTTACTAATGGTGAAACTGCTAATGTGCATAACTCTTGGTATAAAAGGACAACTGGAAACCGCGCCTCTTTGCCTTCGTGACATTAGACCTTTGGAATGACGGTTACATGTGTGTGGGAGGCCAGCTTCATATCCACGGCAGTGCATTTGCTTTATCACAGTCAATGTTGTTAATGACACATTGTTTGGGTTGGAAGCAACAAGCTCTGTCCTAGAAAGCAGATGGCTTGCGTTTTGCAGCAGCTACCAGACAAGGCCTACCTTCTGGTTCTAGTTGTCTCTTTCCGTCCAGCACCGTTATATTTCAAATGAGAAGTGATGTCACGGGAACAAATTTAGTGATCACTTTTGGGCCGCCCGGTCACAATCAGCAAATGACATGAGCTGGATTCCCACCTCCACGGGTAGTTGTCTTTACCCACTCAGGGGGCATCTCGTGGTCCTTGTTGCACATATGCAGTAGTCATTTGTTTTTTTCTGTGTTCTGTGTTCCCCAGCAATACCATCCATATTTGTATGCCATCTGTATTATTGTTTCACAAGGAAGTGTAATGTTAAAGGGAACTGATGAAGGACTCTCTGTGTGTGTGTGTGTGTGTGTGTGTGTGTGTGTGTGTGTGTGTGTGTGTGTGTGTGTGTGTGTGTGTGTGT
>JAOVYW010041233.1:1622-20920 GCA_025775045.1 Hiodon tergisus | reverse complement strand
GAGCATTTTTTGAAAATGACAGTTGTTTTAACTGAGCATTTTTTGAAAATGACAGTTGTTTTAACTGAGCATTTTTTTAAATGACAGCTGTTTTAACTGAGCGTTGAGAGTATTGATTTCTTTCTTTCTGTCCAATTAGAAACAAGGTTGCGTAACTTCAGTGTTTGGTGGCTGAAGGATTTCCTGTTGATTTTCTTTGGTACATTTTAATGGGCAGCTATTTAAAACATTATCAAAAACAGATGGTTAGCTCTATCTAAATTAGGTAATGAAGGCCCTGCAGACAGCTTTAAAACCAGAGAACTGGATGGCTGCACGTTTCCTGAGAGTTTTTCAGATAATGATTTAATGGCTTTCAAATAGTCTCAAATCCTTAATAATCTCACCAGCACTCCATTCACAGGGTGAATGGCGAAACACCGAAACCTGAGTATACCAGTCTTGCCAAGGATTTTCTATGCATATAAACAATCAACCATAAAGGAAGTTTCTCTGTAATGCAAAATCACCTTTTCTGGGCTTCATCATGTCAGCATTATAATGATATCGCTCTTTATCTACAAAGAACTACAAGCAAAGGGTTTTAAGGGTTATTAAATTGAGGAATTGTATAGTGTTGTCAAGTGCCTGTGTACCCCTGTTTCTCCCTCCTCCTGTACCTACATTCCTGGTCAGGATCAGGAGACAGGGAGTGGAGGGGGTTAGGGTTGAGGATCAGGAGACAGGGAGTGGAGGGGGTTAGGGTTGAGGATCAGGAGACAGGGAGTGGAGGGGGTTAGGGTTGAGGATCAGGAGACAGGGAGTGGAGGGTTAGGGTTTTAATTACACCACAGGGGAAAGGGTTCAGCAGAGAAGTCAACAATTCCAATCAGATACACTGAGTCACTGTGACTATGTCTGTGAATGTAGAGAAAAATGAATTACAAACATTAGGCAAAAATGAATAATACATTTGTTTGATACTAATCTGGCAGAGAATATGTTTTGTGATCATGTATACAAACCTTTTTCGAATTTGAATTTAATATTGCTGTACATGTGTAGTTTATAAAAGTGAAGATGGTGGATAGATGGTATATCTGTGCAGTACTGTTACTATATTCATCCAATGATAGCAGCAGAAACTCATGGAAAATGTATTGGCTTGCTATAAAAGAGAATTAAAAAAATTATGCAGTGGCCCCCATTAGCTTGTTATTGGGGCTTGATTGTCATTTCACATAACCTCAGTGTGAAGATCAGCGTTGTGGGCTATCACAACCTCACCGAGGATTCAGGAGTCCATTTCCGCTCCTTATTTTTATTTCTGGAGTAACTACAAGGGCAAACTGTCCGCCATTAGACAATACATATGTGTATTCAACAGCTGTTTTTGTGAGAGGACTGTGTTCAGTAGAGTGTGTTTTGGTATCAGGCTTTGTTCCTGACTGCAGTCCACTGTGCCTGTAATTAAATTAGTTCTGATTTTGACATTCCACGCAGTTCTCACGCTGTACTTTGTGGATTACTGCTAGCATGAAAAACAAGCCCTCACTTTTGACATTGTTGTGAGATATTCTGTGCCCTGACCCTGATGACAGTGTGATGGATTTTCAGTTAAAATAGTTGTGAGTATAATAACAATAATAATGAGTGTGTCCCCTCTTTCAGTGAACAATCACCCACTGTCTCTTATCTTATGTGTCTCATATCACCCACTGATACTTCCTCACGTCAGGTTATTTTAATGGAGTATGAAAACATTCTCCCTTTGTTTCTGTTTAGGGTTTCAGCAAGTCTCTGAACTGCAACAAGCAGAGGAATACCCTGCCCAGGTATTCCTGTTCTGGTGTTCATGCACACAGCTATCTACTAAAATTTTCAGATTAACATTTTCCCGTTCTCTCTTTTGTCTTCAGCTTTCTGGTTCTTTGTGATCCTTGACTTTTTTGTCTACTCCCTGGCACCCAGCGATCTGTTCTTCTAAATCTCACGTGTTCCTCTGTTTTGGCCTTTCTCTTGTCCAGAAGCTTCAGTGAGAGCCCTGTGATTGGCAGAGTGATGGAAGGGCAGTATGACTTCAACCTGACCTACATCACAGAAAGGATCATTTCTGTTTTCTTCCCCCCCTTGCTGGAGGAACAATGCTATAGCACCCAGTTGAAGGAAGTTTCTGCCGTTCTCAAATCCAAACACCAGGATGCATTTCTGGTCTGTTGGGGGATTAATGCTATTTGCTAGTAATCCTTTTCTCTGTTTATAGATTTAGCTTGAAGAGTTACACACAAAGCCGTAGTGATATCGAAAACGTAACCATTTATTCTTGCTTGTTCATGGTGGAGTTAAACACAGATTCTTTAAGATCCAGCAAGGTATAGAGTTATTTTACCAGGCATTGTGATGAGGATGGCCTTTTACATGGATTCAATGTCTTTATTTCTACTGTAGCATTGTATTTGTATTACTTCAGTTCAAATGCTAAACTTTATCATCACTTAATTTCTTGTCAAATGAACCCTTTATAAATGTAGAAATGCGAAAGTTAAATGACCTTGGTCTTGTATTTGCTCTTTGGTGCTTCCGTCGTGGGAGGTGATATTTGAAACTATGGTGACAGGTTTTGTTTTCATCTTTTACGCAGCTCTTTAACCTGTCGGAAATGCATCAAGACATTACTCATTTCGGTCTAAAGGTAAAATAACTGCATTGAGGAACACTCTTATCTGCCGGTTTTCAATTATCTTGATGCATTGTACACATTTTTATAGCATTTATTGAGCAATTTCTAAAGTAATGTCAAGTTTAGTTTTTTTTTGCTTGAAACTTCTTTGTATAGTTCTTTTCCAATTTTCCCCACCTGCCCGTTCGATCTCATTCTTTTGACAGGTCCATGATTTTGGCTGGCCTGATCTTCATGCTCCTCCACTGGACAAAATCTGTGCCATTTGCAAAGCCATGGAGTCTTGGCTGACCTCTGACCCCCAACACGTGGTTGTCCTCCTATGCAAGGTTGGGAGTCAAGATTGTTCTAATGTACTACAGACCACTGCTGTCATTTCAAGCTAATAGATACACCAGACATAACTTTAAATTAATGATTAGTTTGTGCCAAAGACAGTATTTGATGTTGAAGGAACCTTAGGGGCAGGACCTCTTTGTTGGGAGCTCACAGCAGACAATACAAGGATTATTTATTGACAAATCAATCAATCAATCAATCAATCAATCAAATGTATTTATATACAGAGCTTTTCACATGTTTCCATTTCACAAAGACGCTTTACATACAGAAAAATAAAATATGTCCCAGGCCTGACCCCCCAGAAGCATGCCAGTGGCAACAGTGGCAAGGAAAAACTCCCTAGACTGGCAGGAAGAAACCTTGAGAGGAACCCGGCTTAAAGGGGGAGCCCATCCTCTGCCGGCCAGCACCAGGAGCTGAATTAAAGATTTTTAATATCCATGACAACCTCTCTTTCCAACTGTTCTCTTTCTCAGGGGAACAAATGCAAAACTGGAGTCATCATCACAGCTTTCATGCAGTACAGCAAGATCTCTGCCGGGTAAACCTCCTCAAACTAATTGTTGTGCCACCTCCCCCCAAAGCAGTAATGTGAGCCATACCCAGTTATTGGAGAATACTTTGAGTGTTTCTCTGTGTGTTTAGAGCTGAAAAGGCCCTTGGCATGCTGGCCATGAGAAAATTCTGTGAGGATAAGGTGTCTTCTGCATTTCAGCCTTCTCAGAATAGGTAGGACGTGGCACCGCTTAGCTGCCGTGTGCAGTCTGTAAAATCATCTTTCAATTCTTTCTTCTGTCCAGCCTGGTCTCCGCTTCTTTCTTTCTTTCTTTCTTTCTTTCTTTCTTTCTTTCTTTCTTTCTTTCTTTCCCATTTTTCACATATTTAAAAGTCCCTTTTCAGCAGCCAAACTGATTTATAATTTAAAGTCTCTTTCCTCCGTTGTATCCACAATAGGTATATAAACTACTTTGGGGGGCTCCTCTCTGGGGCTATCAAGATTAATGCCAACCCC
The DNA here is from genome assembly GCA_025775045.1 of Hiodon tergisus. NCBI lineage: Eukaryota > Metazoa > Chordata > Actinopteri > Hiodontiformes > Hiodontidae > Hiodon > Hiodon tergisus. The sequence continues at coordinate 16,907 of JAOVYW010041233.1, read as the reverse complement.
CTCTTCCTCCACCAAGTTCTCGTCCCCAGTTTGCCCAACTTCCAGCCAAATGAAGGTGAGAGGAGAACTGCTCTGAAATTCTATGGGGAAGATAAAGCCTTTCTTCTTCACTGTTTTTAACCCCAGCCAATTAATACCTTCGTATCTATATAGTTTTAATACTTCATTAAAACACATCTATGTGTACTTGTGTACTGTCTGTGGTTTAACTGATTACTGACTTTCTGGTGGTCTTACCCTCAGTACAAGTTACCTTTCATTCATTATGGAAGAAATAGAGGGGAGGGATCCTCAGGGTGTTCCTGTTCGTAGTCAATTTACATTGGATCTCTGTTGAACCAGGTTACTTCCCTTTCTTGAAGATATATCAGTCCATGCAGCTAATTTACACCTCAGGAATCTAGTGAGTATGATGGCCAATGTTTGCAGTCCTGGAGTTGAAGTGTTTTTTGTGGTTAACTGTGTGTAACTAGCTATTATTTGTGGCCCTGCAGTGACCTCCGTGGCTCAGTGGGCAGAAGGCTGTGTGTGACTATCCAGCCAGCCCTGCAGCTAAAGGGAGACATCCTGGTGAGTGAGGCTGTACCTCCATGCCTAACCCTAACCCTAACCCTAACCCTAAAGGGAGACATCCTGGTGAGTGAGGCTGTACCTCCATGCCTAACCCTAACCCTAACCCTAACCCTAACCCTAAAGGGAGACATCCTGGTGAGTGAGGCTGTACCGCCTTAGGCATGTAGGTGATTTTCCCTGTTCTCCACAGCCTTTACCCTTTGTCTTTCTCTGTAGGTGAAATGCTACAATGTCCGAGCTCACGGCTTAGAGAGAGACACTGTGTTTCGACTGCAGTTCAACACCTGCACTGTCCACGGGGCTCAGCTGTGGTTTGGTAAAGAGGAGCTGGACGACGCGTGCACAGGTACATTAAAGGAGAGGAGGGGGGCGTGCACAGGTACATTAAAGCAGAGGAGGGGAGACGTGCACAGGTGCATTAAAGGGGGGAGACGTGCACAGGTACATTAAAGGGGGGAGATGTGCACAGGTATATTAAAGGAGGGGAGGGGGAGACGTGCACAGGTACATTAAAGGAGAGGAGGGATAAGAATGAATGAGAATAAGACAGAGAGAAATAGTGGAAGGGTTAGGGTTAGGGTAACAGTTTTGATAAGAATCAAAAGATGGAATGAAAGAAAAGTTTGACTGAAATATGACAGAAGGTTTCACAAAAAAAAACCCAGTGGCCTTGTGTTCATCCCCCTAGCTAAATTTAATTTTTTCTGCTCAAATAAGTGACTATCATCAAGAATAGCAATCAATCATAAAGTTGTTTACTTGGCCAGGTAAAGGATGTAAGCTGACTTTTGTGTTGGAGAAAACCGCATCTTTTCAGTGAAGCACATCGGTAGATCTGTATTGCTTTTGAGTTGTTTTGCATTTCCATAAGCTGGTGTCCTCGTTTCAACTAAGAAACAGATGGATTCAAGTCGGCGTTTTGGCCAAAAGTCTGGTTCTTTCTGTCGATTTTTCTGCAGTTTGTAACCCTCGTACCAAAAAATGAAAGTTAACAGACAATCAATGTTCCAATCTTACTATTACAATCTTTTGACTGAATTCTATGAAGCAGTCTTGAATTTGAAAAATAAAAAAGCAAAGAAATCTGAAAAAAATGTCGCTTAATTAATATTAATTAGTTAATATTATAATATCTTTTCTGTTAAATCCTTCTAATGAACTCATTCAGAAGACGTTGCACATGACAAAGAAGCCCATTGTGGGGCGCGAGTGTGATTTGAAGTTGTAATTGTGTCAGTCTCCTTCTAGACGACAGATTTCCCTCCGATGCCACTGTGGAGTTTGTCTTCTCATCTGGACCTGAAAAAATTAAAGGTGCTGCTTTGCATTAGGACAATCGTTATCTGCACTCCATCAATTTCTAGGTGTTTTACAGTTTTATAGGTTTATGATTCACACAAAGTCCATTATGCGACTTTTTCAGGGCGAGAATACCAGAGGAACGACCCAGCAGTCACGGTGGACTACAACATCGGCGACCCTGTGGTTCGCTGGGATTCGTATGAGAACATCAACCAGCATCGAGAGGACAGCCGGGAAGGTAGTTTCAGAAATTCATCGCCCATATCAGAGTAGTCCGATTGTTAAGCAGAATGGGTCACATTCATAGCGTTTGGAACCTTTAGCCAATGCCCTCTCTCTGTCTCTTAGATATCTCACACACTCGCGGCCCCCTTGACGGTAGCCTGTATGCACAGGTGAAAAAACGCCGTGGCCCTGGCTCCGGGCTCCTGGCTGGAGGGGATGAAGATAAGCTGTGTCAGTCTGCATCCTTCAGGTCGACTGCGAAAAACTCACCCCCACCGCACCTGGGCCCGCAACGGCCTCCAGAACTTTCCCATCAGGAGAGGGAGGAGCTTGTTCACCTGCTGGGAGGCATAGAAGGCAAGCGAGCTGGGCGAGGCAGGGAGACTGGGCGAGGCGGAGAGACTGGGCGAGGCGGAGAGACTGGTCGAGACAGGGAGACCGCCATCTTGGACGACAGAGATCATGCTCCATCAGAGAACCCGAGGGCTGTGGGTGTCGGTTATTTCCCCCCGCACTGCAGGGAGCCCGCCTGCAAGAGGTCCTTGACTCTACCTAATGGATACCACCCAGATCGATGTGATCCAGCCCCATCTTCCTTCTTCAGTTCCTCACAGCTCCTGAACCACAATAGTCGCTATCGCTCAGGTCCTCCCTGTCCGCAACGCTCTTGCTCGGACTGCCTCACCCAACATGCCTGCCCTTACCCAGCTCGGGGCGCTCGCTTACCTTCCCAAGCCCACACCCTCCCTTCTTTCTGCAGGAACCAGTGCAAAGGGATGGATTGTGTACCCTTCAATCAGTCCTCTTTCACTCCCAGCTCCCAGCACACCAGCTTGCACCGTGAATCACTGCAGCTGGAAGGTACGCTGCCCCCTGGCTGCCGCTGTCGGGACTGCTGCTCAGCTGCAGAAGGCAATGCCTTCCATGCACTACGGCTTAACCAGGGGACGCCCTGTGGAAGAGAGGAGAGGCTTCATCGGGGGATGGGGTTAAAGAAAGATGGAGATTCAGAGATACAGGGAGGCGCCGAAATGTACTGGGCAAAAGAGGCAGAGTTACCCTGGGAATCAGAGCCAAGGGGGGACACGCAGATGGCTTTGCCCTGGGAGAGGGAGACAGAAGATCAACAGGAACTGGAGAGGGAGACAGAAGATCAACAGGAACTGGAGAGAGAGGCAGAGATTTGGCATCAACGGCCCACAGTCATCTCTTATGGACCTCATGAGCTCCCAGATTACAACCTCCTACCCTGTGGTTATCCTGCCTACCCTGAACCCTCCTGCTCCCAGTCGTACAGCAGTTCCCACTCTCACCTGGAGTTAAAGCACAGTAGTGGCAGCAGTGGCTGCCAAACCCCTCGACACCTCTACCCCTGCTCCCCCTTTCAGCCCCCCTCTTCCCAAAGCCGAGGATACACCTCTGGATACCAGTCGGAGTCCACTTCCCCTCTTCTCACCCATGCTGCAAGTTCCACCCTCTCACTTCACAGCATTGGTCCATCTGGTGGCCTCACTCCCCCCCCGGGTCCCCCCGAAGCCCAAGCTGATGGCACCTCTGGCAAGTTCAGAAGCTGACAGAAGATTTTCTGCTGAATATAATTTGGTGAGGTATTTTGTATTGACACTTCTCCTCTCCTCATTTGTCTCCTCCCTTTCTCTCTCTCTCTTGCAGTAGACCTCCTGGGTGTTGGGGAAAGCTTGCCTGAACGGGACCAAATTTCTCAAGGTTCTCTTGAAGACGTGCATATGTATGGTCAAACCGCCTTCTCTCCACCTTTGGAGTTGTCTAGGCCGTCTTCCCCTGTTCACACCAGCAGCCCTGACTGCCATCAGAGGTGCTGTCTTCTGCTCTTCAGTTACTTTGCCGTTTAGTTCTATACAACACCTTGTCCATGGAAGCTTTATCAATTCTCTCTTTTTATAGACAACATTCTCGGTTTGTAACAGTCACCCATTAAAGCAGTAACACCTTGTCTTTCACTGAAAATTTATTTTGCTACATGTAATCCCTCCAATTTGACAGTGAGGAGAAATTTAAAAAAATGAAAAGTATATAATATCTACAAGAAAATCATCTAACGAAACGTATTTTCTCCATGTTTTTTTCAGCCCCAGCCAGGCAGGCACAGAGGTCTTTGTGAAAGAGTTTCATATCATCCCAGGCAATGTTTCCTCCCAGGATATGGGTCACTCTAGCCCGCAAGCGTCCCAAAGCTTGTGTTCTGGGCCCTTTCAGATTCAGCCTCAAAGCAGAGATCCAGCCAACGTTGCTCTAGCTGGGATAGACAGAGACAGGAGGGGGTCCCCTGGCCCCGACTCCACTCAGTGCCCTGTCCCCTCTCTTCCTCATTCTGCTAATGGACACAGACAGCACCCTTTCTCCCCTAATCCCCTCACAACAAGATATTCTGCAAAGGGCCGGAGCCTGAGGCTTGGGGCAGAATGTGCTGCGGATATGCAGGCCCACCACCAGACAGATGACAGCCAGACGCCTTCCCCTGTTCCAGATGGTTACTGCACCCCCTCTTTCCCTCTGCCTACCTTCTATTATCCGGTCAATATCCCAGCAGTCCCATGTACTGTCCCGTGTACTGTCCCATGTACTGACTACACGGCCGTCAGCATCCCCGCGCTGCGGCCCCAGCCTCCGCTGCCTGAAAAACACCACCTGTTCACCCAGTCATGGTCACCGGATGAGAGAGGATCCACCCTGAAGACAGCCACAGGATCACATGGCACCCAGCCCTCAGTACCCCTGATTCCTCACCAACTCACCTCCCCTGCCTCAGAGGGAGAGCGGTCGTCTCCTGTAGGGCCGCCTGCAGGCTGCTCACATACGTGTACAGAGAAACAAAATTGCCTAAGTGCCAAGTTTGTCCAGGATAGCTCTCGGTATTGGTATAAGCCTAAAATCACCAGGGACCAAGGTAAAATAACATCCTGTGGAAAGTTCTATTTTCGGAGGAAAAAAAACTATGTGTATAGAGTTTAGCCTGTTTTCCATGGATGTCCATTCACAATGTGACGTGCTCTAAACTCTCTATCTGTAGCATTCGCTGTGTTGAAGGAGAAGGAACCTGGGGCCTTCTTGATCCGAGACAGTAATTCCTTTCAGGGGGCCTATGGCTTGGCATTAAAGATTGCGGCACCTCCTCACCAGGTTATCAGCCATGTCAGCAAAGGTAACGTGGTTCTCTCACTATTTGTACCCTCCCACTGCTCTTATTAAAAGGCTTTTCATTTCTGAGTGCCCACAATTTTGTCACAATGCAATTCAGATATTAAAAACGTGCATTCTTGACATCAATGAGAACTTTCCCAGGTTTCTCCAACCCATTTTATGTGTTTTTATAAAGTTAGTTTATAATATAGAGGTATTAAATAGCATAAACCATAGTCTCAATTTCAAAATCACCATTTTCTTTTTAAGGTGGTGAATACTCATCTTGTTGCCCCAACCATCTCTCCCCTTCCACACAGGTAACCCACTTGAGCAGCTTGTGCGACACTTCCTCATTGAGAAGAGCTCACGGGGAGTGAAGATTAAGGGATGCCCAAAAGAGCCCCATTTTGGTGAGTAGGAAGAAGGAAGACGGAAGGTGCAGTCTTATTGTCCTGTTGTCAGGGCTTTGTTTAGGGGGAGAATTCAGATGCTTGCAGAATCTAGCGTGACATGAATACAGTTAGAGTGACAAAAATTTGCAGACTTTCAAAGTAGCATGTTCAAGCTTTGCTGGAAACTTTAACTTTACCTACCAAGTGAAATCAGGTTATTTAGCGTAGTTTTGTCTCATGTATTTCATGTGAAATCAGGTTATTTAGCGTAGTTTTGTCTCATGTATTTCATGTGAAATCAGGTTATTTAGCGTAGCTTTGTCTCATGTATTTCATTCAAACTATAATCCTAATCAAGTCAGGGGGTTCAACCACCGCAAAATGACCCGTGTGGCTTGTTCCTGTGCCTCAGGGAGCCTGTCGGCCCTGGTGTATCAACACTCTATCACCCCAATTTCCCTGCCCTGCATCCTGCGCGTCCCTGATAAAGGTGAGTGACCGGGAACGCGCCGCAAAATAATTCACTGTTCACTTCCAGGTCAGGACGATGGGTTCAACATTCAGGTATTTGCGGGTCATATTTATTTAAATACATTTAATTGTATCTATTAACTAGCAGTAGCTGATAGCAATGAAGGTGTGTGTGGGTGACCATGGAGGGATGCATGCTAAATCTGTCATTTTTGCAGACCCTGCCAAGGAGATGGAGGAGCTGCAGGCCACTAGCTACACAAGCACAGCCGCAGAGCTTCTGAAACAGGGTGCAGGTGAGGACCAAGCCCCAGTCAGGGGGAAACGTTCAGCAAGACTTGGCAGCTAGAATCCCTTAAATTACTTAAATCATTACTGAGCATCTCTCAGATGAGATCGGTAATGAAGGTAGATCTGAAGGAAATGTGATTTGTGCCGCTCTTGTCTAATTTATAAAAGTTATACAGGCGAGGGGCTAAGTGATGGGGAGGCGGCTTCTTTATTGAACTCTGTGTAGAAATGTTTGAGAAAGAAGCTTCAAAGCCATGCAGTTTTCAGAAGATGCTGTCTAATTTACCATGATTATTTCAAAGTATCATCATTTGACATGTGATAAGTATACATCCCATAAAATACAGTCAGAGGAAATTACGTCTTTGAAATGGGCATAATTCTGTAGCACACCGATAATGTGTTGCCAATCTCCCTGTTAATTCCCCCCCCTCTCAAACATAATTAAAGACAAATTTAGACAAAACAAGATTAAAAAAGAGGTTTTCAGCAAATACAGCATTAGATTTGCAGAGACTCTGGGTCATAACCTTTCTTCCAGAAAGCGGTAGTGGTGGAAAGGGTCTAAACTAGCTACTGCGACTATCTTCTTCCCTAGATGACTTAGTAACATGTGTGTGCCTGTTTTACTACTCCAGCCTGCAACGTGCTGTACCTCAACTCAGTGGAGACAGAGTCACTGACCGGACCCGAGGCCATCTCCAAAGCCTCCAGTGCTACCCTTTCCCAAAATCCCCGCCCCTCTGCCACCGTGGTGCATTTCAAGGTGTCTGTTCAGGGTGTCACTCTCACTGACAATCAGCACAGGTAAGCTGTTCCCCAATTGGATTTTTAGACATAGCTATTATATATTACGGTCAGTTTTTTTAAATCATCCCCTGTCCATCACAATGATGTGTTGAATTACAACTCCAGAAAGCTAAAATGTATTAAAATCTCTGGGCAGTATATTTTAGTGGTTGTGTGTCAGAAGTAGGGATGTAACAGGTTTCTAAGATTGTCTTGGGACATGCCCACTGGCCCTCATTCTCTCCTTCTGTCTACAGGGTTTTTTTCAGGAGACATTATCCTGTCAACAGCATGACCTTTAGCAGTGTTGACCCCCACAACAGAAGGTGAGTTGATAATCTTCATGATAGACAGTTACCTGCTTAACCTCATGCTTACCAGGCATGGCAAAGACCAGTGTGAAACCATTCTGATTGCCTTTGTGTCACCGCATGCTTGGTGGTTTTGTTGCAGTAAGGCACAGTCTGTGGCTGTGTAGGAATTTGTGTGCAGTACATTTAACAGGCCATGATTATGGCTGTGTCCCTTGTGCCATCTGTGTTGTTCTAAGACTTGGCTGTGTCTACTCGTGCTAGGTGGACTAACTCTGACAGCACAACATCCAGGTGAGTGCTGTTAGCTGCGTGCTTGTGTGCTAGCTAAAGAAATCAGTTTTACTACAAATTATCAGCATGATAAGAGATTGCTTTAGCCACCCGATACCTTTTATGCACTGTTGTGTTGCTATTTTTGTCCATTCAAGTATTTTTATTTAATTTATAGAAATTTGCTTTAGCTCTGCTCTCTCGTTTATCTCCACATCATCTCACACACCCCTCGCGTCTCCTGCAGGATATTTGGCTTTGTGGCAAAGAAGTCAGGTAGTTCATCTGAGAACGTCTGTCACCTATTTGCTGAGCTGGACGCGGAGCAGCCTGCTGTCGCCATCGTCAACTTCATCAACAAAGTCCTGCTAGGACCACAGCTCCGACGATGAGCCCCGTAGGAGAGGTCAGGGGAAGGGTACTGAGAAGAGGATTGGTTTATAGTATATGGGTCTCAATTCATCCCAGAAAAATGTTCAAATGTTTTTTGGGCGGGTAAGACAATCCTCATGATGCAGGAGGTTTCCATTTTTACCATGATTTCCCCTATCACCCTAATTTTTTGTCGCACATCTGGGTCCAGAGCCATCAGCTCTGGTGTTCCTCTATTCGATACCTCGTTTGTTCGCAGCTCAAAGAAGACCTGCATGAATAAAACAAGAAAAGAGTAAAATGTACATATGGGCCAGGACTAACCCTTATTTCCTTTGAATCAAAAAACAAAATTTCTGGTAAATTATAACGGTATTTTTCTTCAGTCAGGGTGTCAACCATGACAGTCCTCTCAAAGGTTTAAATGAATGTGCGTGAGTGCATTCGGGGAGTTTTGGCAGAATGGATGTATACTCTGGAGGGTGTGGGTATTTTAAAATCAGCAGTGAGTATTGGTGCCACTGAAGGCGTGGGTATTTTTAAAGTAACAGTGAGTATTGGTGCCACTGAAGGTGTGGTTATTTGTGGTCCCATAACAGGCTTTGTTATCCAGTTCTTCTCCTTGTGATTTTATTGGGCCAAGTTAAGAGGGAAGCAAAATATAGGCTGTCGTAATTAATAGTTGAAATGACAGAAAAGAAACTACATATATTTTAAACTGAAAGCAATATGACAGACAACCCTTCATGCTAAAATAAAATTTAATTCATATAAAGATGGAGGGTAATACCGGCAGCCAAGCATTGCTAGGTTGCTACTTTAACCCTAAAGACATTTATATTTAAAAAGTCATAATCAGCTTTGTTTCATTAAATGCTTTTTTATATGTATTAAATAACTTGTTGTTATATACATAGAAAACCATTACGAATGTGACGAAATAGTTGTTGTTTTTGTTTTTGAAAGACAGATTAATTTATTCCAGTCCTTTGATATTATTATGTTTCATTTAGTCCTTCTTATCGACCTTTTTATAGCAACATAGGTTAAAAGCTGGAAGGAAATGTGTGCAAATAGTTTCATGCAATAAATAACATTTTAAAACTGATTATTAAACTGACTCTAAATGAACAATATATGACCTTTTATCCTCTGTCTTATTTATTTACATAATAAATACTCAATTATTTCAGTTCATACTCAATAAAAAATGTAAACGGTTGAATTACAAATTTTCGAAAAATAGAACAAACTTACAAACCTTGGGTTAGTCCCAGTAAAACAAATACCCCTTGTTACTTTACGAAACACTTAAACATGGTATTTTTATATTGAAATATGTTATTTCCTACCTTGGTCCTTTATTATTATTGTAATGCAATAAGAACAATTGCTTTTATTACCTTGGACGGGAAAATCTACCTTAAACTGAAACTTGAAATGAAACACCAAGAGGATTGACCACATTTTGCATTATTTAAGCATAAACTTAATTCACGTCCTTAAAACCTAGCCATCTTCCATGGCTCTACAAGTAACCACGGGGCAATTGACGGCAGTTAAATTGTTTCGTTAATCGAAGCTGTAGCAAAACAACTGACATTGTTATTTTCTAATGTTCTAATTACTGGGAAAAATAAAACTACATTAACTAACGCGGGAGAGATTTCAAGAATTAAAGGGACGGCTGTGCTATGGTTGTGCTTTACTCTGGAAAAATGTTTAGTCATTTAAAACCTCAAGCGATCTTAGACGTCGAAGAAAAAAGGTCCCAATGTCAAAAGCTCCATAGCTACCGTGGAAAAACGCCGAACGTTGTATTTTGAAAGTTAGACATTGGTCAAGAACCTAATTTGACCTGACAAAGAGCACAGATTTGATTATTTAAACCTAACACAGACATTCTCAACCATACAACCAACACATTTCTCGACAGGAGGACCATCTCTTGCTAAAGAACCTACGTCACCAGCATTGTGAATTGACTTTCTAGTATTGCATAACTTTCCATGAATCATGCAGACTTAAACTCAAAAGTCTCTGTGACAGTTCTACTTATCCAGCGCATTGTCTCAGTATTATGTTCTTTTTGTGGCGATAATATGGCCTACTAGATGTTGTCATTGTTACTTATGTGTTTTTCTCTAGTTAGGTATAGTTAGTGACCGTTCTTAATGGCGATGGTTTTACCAAACAAAGAAGATATAAATTAATGCGAATGGCTTTCCTGTTCACCGTCAAATGCCGCAGGTCAATATTTATTGAATTTGTAGATTGGACAAGTCGGAATGTTCACTTTATATGGGACTTTAACTCAACATTTCCAGTCCAGTTTAGTTCTACTCCTCCTTACATGATTTCAATGCAAAATTTAGAGGTCCCACCGAGATTTGAACTCGGATCGCTGGATTCAAAGTCCAGAGTGCTAACCATTACACCATGGGACCAGGTACACGATTTCTTTCAAAAAACAGGAATTAACCGATGCAACGAATCATTAGTAGATCCTTTTAACCTTATTTTTTGAAAGTAATCGACTAACCGACTATACTCAATATCTAGTAATCATTCTCGTACGGTCGATATCCATTTATTTGACACTTGAGGTCGTTTTTGTAACGTTATAAATTATAACACTGCTAAAGCGAGCTGGCCTAGATCCCCACATCTCTTTGAGAACAGACTCGAGTTTACCAGTGTGTTGTATAAATTCAAATTCAATCATTAAACGACTGCGTTAGAACCCATATTTCATAAAAAGTTATAGTACATTAAAAAACCCTCGATTGTAATGTGAACGAAACATGTTGAAGGCAATGGTGGTGGCTACATTGTTTCGTCCACTGCAAGTTAACCGATTTGTGGTATTATTATTTATAACCCTTGGCTGCGAGACAAACTATTTTAATCTCTCACGAGGCATGTAAAGAGGTACTCAGGGAGGGTAAACATTCACTATGTTCTCCTATTCGCACTCATCCCCAAAACGCACTAATAGCTAAACAAAAATATATATAGTTTATACCGATAAGAATCATAAATAAAATCAAATTAGAACAAAGTGATTAATACAAATTGAATACAAATGTGTCATTACTGTGTATCTCAGGTGGTGGCAGGCTGCAAGATATAAAGCAAGTGTGTCCTCCCAATAAAAAAAAACTTTTTATTTTATTTTCTATATTTGGCCAATTAACAATTGATATATACTCACAGTTTGACTTGTGAATGACCACTAGAGAGAAACAGAGAGCTGTCCAAACACACAAATAATTTATAGCGTGTGCCTGATCAAGATTTTTCGTCTGTTGAGTCGTTGTCTACGGAAATATTGTAGCCACTGACTAGTAAAAACTGTAATCCTAGACTCATTAAGGTTCTGATCCTAACAATTATCACTAACAGCAGCTAGTGCATAATCAGTGATTCTCAGACAACCTGCTAAACGACATCTGCAAAAAAAGGAGCTGTATACACGACTCTGTGAGCTTCCTGAGGTCCTTCAGGTGCCCGTTAAATACTGTGTTCACACAACAACACTGTCCCTCAAACAGAAATATGGCACACTGCACTGTCCACCCCCTGCATTGTACTGTACAAAGCACAGAGGCACAACTAACTGTCTGTAATATTAATGTCCACCTCCTTGACATTTAACTGTGCGGTGGGAATATGTGCCTTATTTGTCTCCTGAAGGTTCTTCTTTACTGGATGCTAATGAGGTTGTTTTTCCAATAAACCGCTTAGATTTCTTTCACTTCAAAAGTCTGGTTCTGGACACCTTACATCTTAGATTCGCTGTCTGTAGGTGGTGCTCAAGCATGGTGTGGCACAAAGAAGTCCGTGCTATAGATAATGGTCGCCCAAGTCTCTGGAACTACGATCCCCATGAGGCCACTGGACTGACTCACCCAGCCAATTAACCTCCTATTGGAAAGTAGAACAACTCATATTGGCTGGTGCTAGTGCAAACATAAGCTAGTCACGTTTTCATTTCTTAACTAAAACAAAATTAATTTACAGTACACAACAAATAAGCTGTCATTCCTTCCCTTACTGTTTTTTCTACCTCAACCGACTATTGGAAGGTTAATTGGTCAGGTGAATCAGTGCAGTGGCCTCATGGGGATCGTAGTGCCAGACATTGGGGCTGCAATTACCTTTAGCACTGCCCTACTGCATCCCACAGGGTTATTACTGGTCATGACTTCAGCTGAGAACACCCTGATGAGCATCCTAAAACTTCCTATCTCTCGCTTGCTGCATACGAGCATATGCTGTCCTTTGAGCAAACTCTTTGCTTAAGATATACGAATTGAGAAATTATATTAAAAAAATAAAATAATAGAGAATCCCTAAAGTCATGTTACATCACAAGTGTAGAAGGCAAGCTGAGTTCCAACAACAGAAGGTTGTGAAAAACAAAGAGAAGAAATCGTCACATTCGTCATGGTTTTCTTATTTGAAAAAACACACATTTATGCTTGATGCTTTATCATGCTTTCACCTTCCTTCAACTTCTCTGGACGTTTTGAAGAGGACATAACACACATAATTTAATAAAACCCCAGATATGGAGCTGAATAAGGATACCTGATCTAAATATCATTTAGTATAACTTGTTTCTTGCTATGGACACCTGAATCGCTGGTTTCTCCTTTCCCAATCTCCCCCCATCTTGTCGACTCACTGATTCCTATCCCCCCCTGTGGGTGTGAATGGGTAACAGCAGACCAGGTGAAGATAGGGTTCAGGTTACCAGCGCACCCAGATGAGGTGTTGGGGAAATAAATAAACCTATTCTTACTGAACAGCTTGATCTGTTCTGTATGTGATTGCAGATGCCAGCTGCCATTTCACATGCTATGGCTCAAAGAGCCACTCACTACACTTCCTCAGAGCCTCTGGTTTGTATTGAAGATATGCAGAATGTCCATGTGAGTAAGATGCATTGTGTTGGTGACACTTTTAAATGTCCCTTTTTATCCATTCATACTGTTGTATGTTAACTGAAGCACACAAATGACTATCCTTGCTGATGACAGTGAGGATGAGCAAGGGTTTTGGTGATGACGAAATGTCAAGAGTCAGCAAGATGTCATAAAGCGGAAACAATACAGACACAGGTAATATAGCATCACAGTAAACTGATATAGTGTTATTTCGATCCAAATAGATACATTACCTTAACGTTTCGTTATTGCTTTAAGGTAACATACCACGTTACAATTTAAAATTGACAGCATTACTTTAATGTGTTTAATTGTCCTCAAGGTAATATGGCACCAAGTACTTCGCAATTTATTTATGTTTTGACTGATTTAGCTTTTTTAGCCAAATTAAGTTAAAAAAAACTGACAAACAAATGGTTTTCATAATGTGTACCATAGAGGATTAATGTACTATTCAAATATTGCAGCATTGTTATCATTTACATTTTTAAAATTATATAAGGCGTAATTATTAACATAATTATTATTTCAGAAGTACTTTTTGTAAATGTTTAATTTTGCACGGAAAATACAACAGTAACCTTAAATTTCTCGAGGAAGTAGTTCTTTACCTCTTCGTTACCTCTGACGTCATGACACACCCCTAGTTTTGAGGGACGGGGGAGTGGTTCTGTATAGTTAAAAGCTTTTGATTCGACCAAGCAAAACGTGGCTGTTAAGCCCTTTGACCAATTAAATCACAAAATCTTTTTACAGTGAACATCCTATTGGCTGTTGTAGGGTGTGGTGAAACTGACAGCTATTATGCAGGTCTTTTGGGAGGGGCAAAAGTGAAATGATGTCTATGTATTTTGGGTTGGCTAAAGAAGGTCTTCGTCAGGTCTGACTAACGTGAGTTTTAAGTTGAACTCTTCGGTTAGGTTTGCTATTTTCACTTTCACCTTAATAGACAGCCATTCAGGTTGAGTTGTGTTTTTTTTAAACTACATTTATTATACAACCGGGACGATAGCAATACTACTCTACCTGTAGTTACTAGGTTAGCATACAACATCACCTGGGACCAAGTCGAATAACCTTATCTACCGTAAGCTTACTGCTGGTAGTATGTAACCTGTGGTCTTGTGTATGTCATGTTGTACTCTGGCTGGCTAGTTAGCTTACACGGAAAGCTATATTTGAGACAGGTAACGTTAACGGAAGTCTGCAGGCAAGATGTGATTTTTAAAAGTTAAACTGCTATGTGTGATCCAAAACCTTGGAGAAAGGAGACCAATACCATCACTACTATGATCGATCAGCTACAAAAGGAAAATAAAATTAGTTTAAGGATGATGGTGAAGAAATATCATTCGCAACGTTGTTAGAGAAGAACACCATTGCGACGAAATTCCATTATAATCACGCTAGGTAAATGTCCAGTATTTTTACGCATTTCTTGGAAATATTTAGTGGCCAACTAGCTTTTTTGCAAGCAATATGTCAGACGATACTGCTAGAAAATCAAAAAGTTATACAAAGCTTGCTAGCCAGCCAATACTTTTCAGCAAACAAGCCGAAGTTGTTCCCAAAAAAAGACATTCCAATTTTTTGGAATGTAAGTTTATTTCGACTATTTTTACTGTTGCTGATAGTTCACGATACGTTCTCAACGAGGAAAACTACACCGAAACCAGTCAAGCCGAACACAAGTCATGACAGAATCACAGGTAAGCAGAACTTTATTTGTTATGTTTAATTTTTTGGGTCTAATATCTCTTTTAGCTGGCTTTACGTTTTCATCCAAAACGAACTGATATCTTAACATAAAAATCTAAGAAATGCTCACCCTCACGGTATTTACTATGTGGTCAGTTGTAATAAGTAATAGGCTCAAATCGAAGCGGGCAGCAACCCCTCACGGGTCAGGACTGCCTTCACTCACGTTTCCTGAGTTTCCTGTCCTGTATTTTCAGAAAGTAAGATGTACCTAGTGTAACTTGTCCGTGGTCATCAGTAGGGATGTGCAGAGAGTTCCGCAGGGGCTCAAATGTAAAAAAAAAAGAAAAAAAAGGGCTATCTAATTGTTTATTAATTAATTAATGTTGAGAGGGGAAGGTTTGATTAATTTGGAAAAAGGGCACGTCCCTCTGCCCACGTCCCTCTGCCCACGTCCCTCTGCCCACGTCCCTC
>JAOVYW010041213.1:0-26378 GCA_025775045.1 Hiodon tergisus | reverse complement strand
TGCAGGTAGCCGGCTGCTATAGACACAGAGACGGACACAGTCACAGTCTCTGTCCTGTGGAATCAGGCACACCTGTCCGCAGGTACCTGGCTGCTTCTCTCTCACACATACAAGTTGATTTGGCACTTTGAGAAGCAAAGTTCACATTAACCTCTATATCCCTACATTAAATGACATTCAATATTACTGACACAACAGGTACACAAAGAGAAACAGTGCAAATGCATATTTTCAGCAAATGGTACACCGGTGGTTTAAATGGCTGTTCACTCAGACGACGTGTGGGTACCACTTCACTTCAGAAAACGAACAGGCAAAGTCATTCGCCAGAAACGTAAATGGAGACGCAACATGAAACCCAGCTAAAAGCGAACCTCTTATTTACCGTTAGCGCTAGATGGACATACCTGGTTCTGACAGACCCGAGTAAACGAGCTCAGCATAATCCACCTGATTTCAGGGAAGGCTTCCGACTTGGAAAACCGCGCCGTCTTATCGCACCAACCGAAGAGAACAATACAACGCGAACCCAAACACATTCCCGCTTTTTACCCTACTCCCTCTCTTCGCCTTTTTAGGCATTCCAAACACAAACAAAATGTCTGAGCGCTTGGCGAAAAAGAAAGAAAAAATAATAAGCTCAGACATCTGTCAATGCAAGCAGTGCTAAAGTACAGATACTAGCCCAAAGCGCACTGGGTTGGGAGGGACAAACTAAAAACTGGAAGGAGAAAGAGGGTGAGAAAAATAAAATCAGCCAATTAAGGCTAGAGCAGGCCTCGTTTTTCTACCAATCCTTATTAGACCAGGCAAAAGAGCTGCCCTCTCCATTACCCCAGGCCCTCCAGTAATTACCACATTTCTGTACTTTTCTGAGTAAATGGCTGAAGCGCTCCTTAGACGAGCGGCTAACCACGTGCAATGCAGAGACTCTAATTGCCTAGCCCGCATTCCTCCGACTTCAAACACCGGAGACCCTGCCCCCCAATTCAGTTTAACAAACACAACCCAAACCCAAACCCAAAAGACAGGCTGAAATAAAACATTCCTCTGCCTGACAAGCTTTCTACTGAAATCGATTCGCAGGGGATCCACGACAGGACTTGTAATGCGGTGAGACCAAAGGCCGGAGTGACAGGACTCCCCAGATCCCCACTGGGGGAAT
Source organism: Hiodon tergisus (assembly GCA_025775045.1). Taxonomy (NCBI): domain Eukaryota; kingdom Metazoa; phylum Chordata; class Actinopteri; order Hiodontiformes; family Hiodontidae; genus Hiodon; species Hiodon tergisus. The sequence goes on along the minus strand of JAOVYW010041213.1, from coordinate 25,213 downwards.
TTTCCCCTCTGGAGCTTTGTTGGCAATTTGTTTGGACTGGGGAAGGGGGCTTCAAATGCCCTTGTTACAAGTGGTCTGGTTTTATGGGATGGTCCCAACCCCCATCCCTTCCTAGGGACGAATGCCTTCAAAACATGATCTGCAACGCATGCATTTCTGTCAACAAAGACAGGATCAACCCCAAACAGTGACGCGTGGAGGGGCGCAGACTGGTCAGGGTTGTAAACGACGTGAGGCTTTGTGTTCGGGGAAAAAACAAGAGAAAGAATTTGATGGGGGCAAAAGATTTTGCTGATTTTTTCAGAAAACAGGCCTCAACGCCGCAGCCGCGGGAATCGATAGCCCCAATAACCTACCGGTGTGGATTTATTCAGAAAGGTTTACTGCTGAATAAATGCACAGCGCTGATATACACAGGAGCAGACCAGGTTCAAAGCACCCTGCAGGGGGGTCTCTGTGCGGCCCTTGGACTGGTGGCTGTCTGATGCTGGACGGGCAGAACATTTACATTTTACATCTTAGTCATTTGGCAGACGCTCTTATCCAGAGCGACGTACAAAAGTGCTGTAGTTCTAGGCATTCCAATGTGCCCATTTCCAGGGATCACAATTTCCAAGCATGTTGTAGTTTGATGGCCCGCATTTGAGGGGTAAGAGATGGGAAAACAGTTATCGATTTATTCAACCCGACTTGATTAGAATCAAGGCTTGCCGGAGGTTCTGGGCCTGGTCTGCCCCCAGCCCCCGGGCTAGGAACCAAAGTACCTGAAGCTTTCATACCGTAATGGAAACTGGATTTAATCCTTTTATTTGTGCATGAAAGGCCAATGCAACATGATAGGGCTTTCCTGTTACCTACTCCCTAATTCCCAAATGGGAGAACAAAAATGTCACGGCGGAACCGTATCAGACAGGTAGCATGCGTGAAAGGAGGAGGGAATGGATCTGTGTGAAAGAGAATGACATTAAACACGATCACGTTCCTGCCAGTAAGGGTCATCTTTGAGCCTGGGTATGCGGGAGTAGTCGAACACACCCTGGAAGTTTTTTACACACAAAAAATTGTGGTTACTCTTAGATTCTCGCACGTAGAGCTTACAGTCTTGAATATTAATTAATATTACATCGATATCAAAGCAGCAAACGATCATTGAAAGTAAAAAACAAAAACTGTACAATGTAAATGTATTAACATTAATTATAAATAATACGGTCTAATGACAGATTAAACACAGTAGCCAGCCAAAGAGGGTTTTTTTTTTTCTCTTCAGATGTCAAAGAACGAGAATTAATCAAACAAATCCATGCCAAAACAAACCCCAAACCTTTGATCTGACAAAACAGCTCTGGCTGGGTAGCAGTGTGGATGTGGCCTTGGGCAGCCTACCTCGGTCAGGGCAGGGTGTCTGTCTCTCTACACCATGTCAGTGTAGCAGCTCGTCCCAGTGATGTCACAGCCCGCAGGCAGGCTCCGTTTCTGCCAGCTTACAGCCTGTCTATCTGGCCCCGGTGCACCTCATCTGACCACAACTTTGACCTACACTACTCAATGCGCACAAGCAAGCACATGCATAACCAAGTCCACATGAGGCTATGCAACCAGGATAATAGACAAAATAAAATAAAAATCTTCCCCCTACATGCCTGCAGACGCGATGGGAGAGGCTCGAGATACTGCCCTGGAACGGGGGCATACCGGGGATGATCATTCAGGAAGTCCTGTAGTGACCTACATTGCCATCAGACAAAACCACAAGATTGCACTACCTCTAATCAAGTACGACGACGACTGACTCTGAGGGGTTGCTAGGGATGAACAGTTTTTATGCCACAGTCATCTGCCAAGCATCCCCGCCGCGGGGTTAGCATCACCGTCGTGGAGTTGTGCCACTAATGAGTATTGTACCACACTTTGTTACAAGCATACGAGCCTCGGGAATAAACTTTTAAGAATAACGCTGATCAGGGAGAGGATCCGCTTGAGAAAAACGAAACTCCTACCATGCATGACGCACTGGCATTTCACACAAGGTCAAGCACAGGATAAGCGTAGGAGAACCTGAGAGGACCTCTTCCTTGCGGAGGTGAGCCCCGCCCTCCGGCACTCTGCTCCATGGACGCCCCCCCCCCAAGGCTCAGCCTCGCCCTGCTCTGCACACAGAGAGCCAGCCCAACCCGTCACCCTCCCTCCCTCCCGCCGGAGCTCGTGAGCCTCTGCGCCAAACGCCGTCCAGCCCACAGGAATGCGCCGAGTCATGTTACGGCATGGTGAGACCTGCACCGAGAGCGATGTTGAGGAGGCTTCCAGTGGCCCAGACCAACAAGCCTTCCTGCCAGGCCAGACCCAACCTAAACTGTTGCCTGGAAACAGATTTAGGTTGCAGTCACCACCCCAAGACACTGTAGAGCAGAGGAGACTCAGATCTGACCCAATTCTTTATGACCGGCTATGCAGTATATCGCAGTGGAGAACAGTTTTATAGTTACGTGTCACAAGAAACAGAAATGGCTGCCCTGCCGACAACTTCTTTATGAGACAGTTGCTCAAACGAAGCAATAAAACTGGTCAAAGGACCAATATAAGGTCAAAACAGGTCTGAAACACAGCAGGAGGATATCATTAGCAAGCAGAGCTTTACTGAGAGCCAGGGAAATGGAAGAGGAGACTTGAAGCAACAACACTTAGGGGTACGGAGAAGTGAACCAGCCTTACTGTGTAACTGTACAGGCGAACCACAGAAAGTTCTCACAGCAAGAGCTCCACGTGAGGCAGAGAGTTCTGGCAAAGGGATGAATGAATCTCAACCGTCGATAGTCCATGGTCAAATCGGTTTACTGAATGTTCATTCACAAGATGACAGGGGGCTAGCTGGTCACAAAGGGAACGAGTTGATAACACCAACGTGCAGGAGCATCAGCATCAGCATCAGGGCACAGCGTTACTCTTAAGCCCCCAATGCTGCACGTTACCCCAGGACCTGTCAGCAGCTCACAGGGGCGTTAGCTATCAGTGAATGACAAAGCCCGAAGCAAGAAAAAGATCTTTCTCATCACTTTGGATTAAGACCCTAATGAAGCCTATGCACAACTCTGGCTAGCTGATTTACACCAACATCATCCTCTTACACCTGAACCATTTAACTGACCCTGAGCGTTTAACGTCCACCTGAGGCCCTTTCACCTCAAACACCTCCTGTAAGAAACTCCTGTATTTCTGTATGTATGCATGTATATCAGGCTGTAGTGTTTATATACCGTTCTGTCAAAAACCACACAATAATAAGAGCTAACAAACATGTTAATGTATCGGCCATCTGAACCATCCGACTGGCTGAAGCTATAACACAAGTTGATTTGAGGGAATTTACTGCTAGTTAAGTCATGGCTATAAACCACATGTTTGACCACACAACATGGAGAACTGAACAGTAGAGAAAACATGACAAGGGAGGGGAGAATCCACAGAAACATTTGTATCCACCCCCCCTTAAGCAGGCCTGATGATAGAAATGTAGTTTCTCTATAAAACGGAAGAGGCACAGCCCGAGACCTACCTGGGTGTCCTCCCCTCGTGCCGATTGGTCCCCCAAGAGGGGCTCGCCCGGCGGGGCGTTGATGGTGACCGACTTTTCCGAGCGGCTGCTGTCCTTGCTCCGGGACTTGTGTCGCTCCCGGCTGCGCTCCCTGAAACACACGGAGAGGCCGAAAGCGGGTGAGGCGGGAGCCGTCGTCGCCATGGCGAGAGTGAGGACGAGCTCAGAGGATGCCGGGGTAAGGGCCCATCATGGCCACAGTCCTGGCCGACATGGTCCTCCTTTACTGCGATCCCAAGCGCTACAGTTCAGACAGACGAGCCAGCCAGGACAAACCGAGACGTGGCTGTGACTAACCGCGGTGACCTTAATCCCGACGGGTTTCTCTCCTCCTCTTCATCATTTTATATTCTCTCACAGCGAACAGCTGGCAAGGGCTTATCAAAGCAGAAACAGAAAATCTCACACACACAAACCAAAGTCCTCCAAGTCGTATGTGCTGATTACCATACCGTGTCTTTTGTGACACAGACACACACACACAGACACACAGAGAGCAGGTGTTCATCCCCTGGGTCAGTGGTGGCAGGCACTGATAAATGTGAACTCAGAAAAGTGCTTCCCCCTCTGCCCTTCACCTGTCCCCCAGACCCCGCCTCCATCCCCAACCACATGAATCACACTCAGGGGGCTGGACCCACGGCCTGACCCTCCACTCAACCGTACGGATCCTAATCCTGCTCTGACCGGAGGAGATTCCAGATGCAGTCCTCTGCCCATTACAGTCGAATTGCAGCCCAGAAGCAATCAGGCGAGGCCGCTCAACTGTAAACAGCTCCCCGGCTTTTACTCCACACAGTTCTGCCGACCTCCAACTCAAACCCAACGCAAAGCTGTCGCTAGCCTGCACAACGCGGCGCTGCACAGCTGACCCCCAGGGCCTTCGGCGGAGCCCGTTGGGGGAGAAAGGGGAGTGATTCCGGGCTTCACCTGGGAAAGCGGGAACTCATTATCTGTGAATAAACAGCACTCCAGCTACCCAATTAGGACAAAGCTCCGCTCAAATCGCTGCTTAATAGATTCTTTTCTGGAAGAGACAAAAGAGGAAAAACACCTTTTCAGGGAATTCATTTGGAATTAACATTTCTTTGGGAGTCGCCTGCTTTTTATACATTTTTAATACAGAGCCAATATAATCTTTTTTTCTGTTTCCCTCCCACATCATCGTCTTCTCATTACCAACCTTTTGTGAAGGTTTAATGAAATTGTGCGACTGTGACAGATTAAATTGTTCCTGGACGGGTATTTCCCCCTTACTCGGGCTGTGAGCTGGCTCTGTAACTCCAATCTTGCATGGGGGGGGGGGGGGGGACCCCCCCCCCCCCAACCATTTCCAGGTTGATTTGAACGCTTTTCATTTCTTCATATTTATACTGGGGACTCTTTCCCTCTTAACTCCCTGGGTTCCACCTGATTGGCTGGGACTAGGCTTTACAGGCATGTGGGGAGGGGCAGACCCAGGGGGTTCAGAATTAAAAGGCATGTGTATAAGTCTACACACATTTCCCCTTGTTGGACATCACGCACCACCAACCCCCTCTGCAGTTTGGCCCGCTGACCGCCTCATTAACAAACTCAGAAATATACAGAACTCACCATCTGATCCCTGAAAAACTGGATTTTGGTTTGTTGCACATTTTTCAGCCACCATTCTAAAGAGGTAAAGCAATTAAATTTCATTCATCTTACATTGGCCACATGACTTTACACAGCTTTGGGGAAAATAGCGAGCTTCGATGGCTGGACGTGGCAGTGTCAATTTCCCAGCCTGCCTGTGCGAGCGGTGACCTGTGTGATGGTGCCAACAGCGTTCCAGTATCTGTGAGCTACAAGCACGTGTCCCTGCAGTGCCCTTTAATCTCTGGCTCGCTGCCCCCACCCCTAAACCAGGAAGGATTCGTCAAAGCGGAGGCGACCGGAAAAAGAAGACGGATTAACTGCACTGCGAATCGAGTTCCTGTATCCGCGGGCCACGTAACAGGCAACAAAGGAGAGGGCTTAGTCGACTCCAGGGACAGCCCACCACGGAACCACAGTCACGTGACACACAACCTCTGACTGACCTTACCAGAGACAAAGGACGCCAGCCTGCATGTTCAGAGGGACTGGGATTCGTAGGGAGACATGGCCCCCAAACAAACAGAACAATGCCCTGGCCAGCTGTCACATCCACCCACAAGAACGCAGGGCAAAGAGGAATGCTGATGCAAGTCAATGGTCAAACCAAAATCAAACCATCGCCGCTAACTAGCGGTGCTAATCTGGGCAAGTCGCTCAGAATCCTGCTAAAACACAAAGGGTGAAGTCTCTCCCAAAACAATTCCCTTTCAGCCACCCATCATTATACACGCCGCAGGCCACGCAGCCCAAGAGGTCCGGCGCTGATTGGTGGAGACGCGCTGACGGGCATGCCACACACCAAATGACCCCAGAACCCAACCATTAGGTGTGCTATGGGACGTGCGGGGTGGACCGCATTCGGATCGTTCCCAGGCAATCGTTCAGATGACGGGTCAGTCAAACCTGATTAATTAAGCGGTCATGTGGAGTCGCAAGACGCTTTGGCATTTCCAAAGGGCCAGAGTGGTAAAACAACGCCAGTCAAAGGCTGACTTCAAGCGCGGTCCGTGCTGGGACACTGGGTTTTCACACACTTTTCCCCCCTTGCGTATAATAAGCCACCTGCATTACTCTAACACAGGCAGCGCAGACAGCTTAACCACAGACAGTGTAGAAAAGGAGCAGGTAGCAGGCTGAACACGTTCCAACCTGGCCGTCTCTGGCCTGTAAAATGGCCTGTAAAAGGCAGTGGTTGTGTAATTAGGCAGGAGGACAGGCACATCCCGAAGAGTCGACAGTAAATCATTCAGCTCATATCCAGTTTTTTTGGGTTAAGAAGCAGTGTAGTTAGTACTCCAGGATGATTAATACGATTTGACTTCCGGCACCTTGTCCCAAATTAGATACCTGGGAGGTTCGGGGGAGGAGGAGGGGGGCACTGAGCTCCAAACACACCTGAAGGGGTTTACGTCTGGCAAGCTGAAACAACCACAACTTTCTGTGGTCGTCCAGCCTCTCATTTAGAGGCAGACATAAAAAAAAAAAAAAAAAAACCTACACACAAGCCAGCTCCTTCACTTCCACTGAATCCACCCACAAAAACCAGTCTACGCGATTATGAGAGTTATTCTCCCTTCCGGGATTGTTCAAACTACACACTAATCATTGTACAAAGGAGGCCATTAGAAGCAAACTGTAATCAGTCGATGAGAGGGGGATAGAACCTAACCCACATTCTCCTCTTGATTAAAACCGTAACTATGAGAAAGGATAGCAATTCTACCGAGTTTAGTATCACAAGCAGAACCCTTAATGGTCCTTTCCCGAACGGGAAAAACAACCCACAAAAGCCAGTTCTGCTCGCCTTTATTCATTTTAAATATTGTTAATAAGACATGTTAATGAAGTACTCTGGAGGCAAATTCTAAAACAACGTTCATTGTTTCACCGTAAACACGTAAACAACATCTCCCGTATTCCGAGGGCAACCGGAGTTCAGGTTCTCCTTAAGCCGTTCTGGTTTAATGCTTTAAAGGGGCGGAGGTCAAGTCACATGTTTACCGCTGGCTTGACTCATCACTCGGATGAGTCAACACTAACTCTACCCCCTCGACGCTCATAATGGCAAAGGAAGCCATTCTATTGGTTACCTGGCAGGCATATCCATGCAGGCCAACCTGTTCAGTCGTTACACCCATTCAATGATAATTGCGCATCCATCCTGGTTTTCGGAGACTATGGACAAGGTTTGGAATGCACCACCACCTAATCTAACCTATTCCAATACGCAACAGCGGACACCTTAAGAATGTTAAAACAGATAAAGGGCAAACTGAATCACCTTCATTGTGGTACTAACCCCATCTGAACAGCCAGGCACAGAAACAATATCACAGCATGCAGGATACATTTATATAATACACAGAACAAGAATGCCCAACTGAACACACGATCAACATCCCAGTCAGCCACCACCTCAAGGTTTGGTGCTTGACGTCTACAACCAAATAAACAAAAGAGAAGAAATTAAATAAATATGCCTCCCAAAAAGGGCTTTAAAATATTTTTTAAGTTACAGGGATATCCGGAGTGAGAAATAAATCTGACCGCAGCGATCATTTGGAAAACAAAACTATTCGGTAAACACAAGCTGTTCTGTACAATGCAGTGCACATTTTCGCACATTTGTGCTAAAATAAAATACTTCTTCTGATAGCCATCTTTTCTTAAAATGTATTAAAAGGCACAAGCCCACAGTTCCATGACAACCATGCCTCTGACCGTGGGGGGGTGGGGGATGGGGTTCGGCACTCCCCTGTCCCGTCCCATCTGTCCTGAGCTAAATTATGACTTGGTGGGGCTTGTTCATTTGACCAAGCTCCCCAATTCACAGCGAGTTTGGTTTCACTTAATTGGAATTATACAAATCAAACGACCCAATTTTCCACATGAGTGGCAACTAATGGGCCACTACGTTCTTTATAATTATTAAAATGACACAGGGCGGATGCCGCCTGGAAGCTTCTGCCTTTCAAGCAGAAACCTGCAATGCCCTTACTGACACACAAAAGCAAAAGGTGAAGTCCTCACAGAAAATTTGCGAAGCTTTACTGCGCGCAGACAGAGTCTTGCCTCACGAAGGACTCGTGCACATTATCCAATCGACCCTTGGCAACGCAGGGCTACATTTCTCGGTAAGACTGAAAGGGGGCCCGTGACCGAGCTGGGAAGAACAGACTCCGGTCCAGACACATCCACAGGACGATCAATTTAAACGCGCAGCTGAGCGTCGGGTAAACAAGTGCTGTAAATGCCTAACCTAGTAATTATGCACGTTATATAGCCCTTCCACTTTGCGATGATGAAGGGGCTGAAACTGTGACAGAAGAGAGGAAACACCTCTTCACATGCAACTACCGAGTTGAAATGAGGAAATTGTGCAGAAAATGTAAAAGGCTTTTCCACACATGGGCATCCATGGAGCATACAGTTCACAGACAACCCTCCCCCCATCGCCACCACCTCCCCCACATAACCAATCCTGGCTGAAATACCATGTGTTGGGACGCTCATCTTCTTCCCTACCATCTTCACCGCTCAATGCAAAAGCTCCCCTCACGCCACCCCGCCAAACACATGAAGTGCGCCTGGCAGCACCACGCCAGGGCTGTGGGCGAGTATAATCGGACGTGAATGCGACACCCCACCCCCTCCACGCACTCCCCTGGCCTCCTGCCCCACATCCATCTACACAGCGTGGTGACAGCGGGAGAGAAGGGCTGTGCCAACTGCAGGCTTGTCAACACGTGGAGCCTGGGAACCAGAGAACTGTAGCTGCAGCCAGCGGGAGAATGTCTGGGCGCGTGACAGTGAGTGGGCATGCCAACGCAGCCAGACAGAGTGTATGGGAGAGTGCGAGACTGACTGTGGGAGTACCTGAGGTGTGTATGTGTGTGTGTGTGTGTGTGTGTGTGTGTGTGACGGAGAGAGAGAGCGTGCATGTCTGTGTGTGTGTTTGTGACGGAGAGAAAGAGAGAGCATGTGTGTGAGAGAGAGAGCATGTGCGTATGTGTGTGTGTGTGTGACGGAGAGAGAGAGCGTGTGCGTGCATGTCTGTGTGAGAGCGCGCGTGTGTGTGTGACGGAGAGAGAGAGAGCGTGCATGTCTCTGTGTGTGTATGTGTGTGACGGAGAGAGAGCATGTGCGTATGTGTGTGTGTGTGACGGAGAGAGAGAGCGTGCATGTCTGTGTGAGAGCGCGCGTGTGTGTGTGACGGAGAGAGAGAGAGAGCGTGTGCGTGCATGTCTGTGTGAGCACGTGTGACAGTGTGCGCGAGTGCGTGCATGTGTGTGTGAAGGAGAGAGAGAGAGCATGTGCGAATGTGTGTGTGTGTGTGTGTGAGAGAGAGAGAGTGGTGTGTGCGAGTGCATGTATGCGTCTGTGTGAAGGGGAGAGAGAGAGTGTGTGCGCGCGAGTGCGTGTGTGTGTGAGCATTTGTGGGCGTGTGTATCTGGATGTCTGTCACCCTTTGTTTTGAGTTACAGTCGGTCTGCAGAAAGACACAGACCCGAGTCGCCATGGCCACTTGGGCACCTGTCGCTGCCCTTTCCTGGGCCCGCCTGCCAGAGTAATGGTACCAATGACAGACTAATTACTGCAGAGAGGCGCCGCGATGGGCACACAGCTGAAACAAGCCCCAAAAACCCAGTCCAAACGCGGAGAGAAAGAGAGACAGAGAGGGGGGGGCCTCTCACCCATGTCTGTGGGAGCCCCTGGAGCGTCCGGAGTAGTACGAGTACCCAGAGTACGTCGACTCGGTGTCCATGGCGACACCGTCCTGCCCCAGTGATTGGCTGAGGGGCTTTGGAACGTTGCCGGGCTCAGCGCAGGGCAAACGCAGCGGGAGCTTATGGCAGGTCTTGTCAGGCAGGAGGTGAAGCTGGCTCAGGAGATTGACGTTGGTCGAGCTCCACCGGGGCTCTATCTTGAAAGCAACCCTGACGGCTCCCGGTGACGAAACATCAACCTGAGGAGATAATGGAGATCAGAGTGAGATGGGGTACCCTTAAGCTAGACAGTCTAATCAACAGGAACTTGGGAAATTAACCATAATAGAGAATTAAGTTTGGTTCTTTAGTAATAACACTGAAATGTAGTACTTTTTTATTACTTGAAAAACTCATGCTTAGTACAGTGCTCTAGAACTCCTAAAGAACAGCACCCTTGCAGCAAGCATTTCAAAGAGTTTAACACAACGCCATTGCTCACAGGAATAAAGCAGGACTTCGGATAATGCAAAGACTCTGCCCTCATTCAGTCTTGGGCCATTCCTGAACCTGCTTGTGAGGTCAACTTAAAGGGCCTCAGCAGACTGGTGGTTAAACCAGGCAGTGGAGGGGTTCGGAGTTCCTTACTCGCCACTGAGCTCTGCGCAGTCTCTGTCTCGCAGACAACGGCCACAGCCTGCGCAGTCCGTGTCTCGCCGACAACGGCGAATGCCGTCACACCACGCTGAAGGAGGGGACAAGAAACCTGAGTCCCACACACCTAAATCCTCATCACAGGGTCAGACAGGCACCCACGGCTCCGGCTGTGTGTCCGTATGTGTGCATGCCTGTATGCACGCGGCAGAGTGTGTGTGTGTGTGTGTGTGTGTGATAGGGTACACGTGTGGTTGTCTGTGACAGGGAGAGTCTGTGCACATGCGGGTTTGTGTGAGAGACGGGGTGCACGTGTCTGTGTGTGAGAGTGAGAGAGATGGGGGGGGGGGGGGTACTGCATGTGTATAGGTGCCCTGGGGCTGCATGCATCACTGCAATGGCTCCAATTTGGCACGGTCAGCTTGGTCCACACAAGACTGAAACCATTGTGCAAGGGAACGCGTTCGCTGGCTGCCATCAATGCCTTGCTTGTCCTCCGCCAGCCAATTATAACCACACTGCCATTTAACAAGGGCATTTCCTGTCTGCAGGCAGAGAGCAGGACAGATGAGGATGGATGGATGGATGGATCAACGTGTCCACTGGATTCCTGGGTACCGTTCCAACAGAAACCGCATTGGAGCGCACCCTTCAATGTTAAGATGTGGAGATGCAGGCCATCAGCTTGACCAGCTTCAAGAAGTGGGAAGTCTGGCAGGATTCCCTCGCATTTCCAAATCCCCCCCCCCCTCCACCGAATCAGGTTACAGTGAGTCAAACCAATTGGGGGGGTGCTTTACTGGAAAAGGGAGCTTAACGCACGAGTCCTTGGTGAACACAATCTGCCAGCGTCAAAGCAACTAACTAACTTCAGTCACAGGTCTCAAAGCCAAACGCCACAGAAGCCATGGCGCTCCTGTGGGAAGGAAGTGGAAGAGATCAATTCTAAATCCACACCGCAAGATTTTGTGTTGCATGTGTCACACAGCCACACGAGATGTGCTTGAGACGAGAGGGAAGGAAAAAATGCACGCTCACAGTCAATCGTCTAGTTTCTTCAAAACCCACGTGCTGCAGCAGAATTAACAGCCCAGTATAGGGTATAGGGGAGGTGGCGGCAGGGAGCCATGACTGGCCGGAAGGCCTATGGCAGAGGGGATCGCAGCACAGGGTTGAGTCTAGATGAAGGTGCTGCTTGAAAAATCAAGAATAAAATCCCTGAACACAAACCCAGGACGCCCGTCGCTCATTCAGTCAAGCATTACATCCCCACAGGATCCAATGCGCCTCAGCATACCTCGTCAGGCAATACCCAGCCCGCCGGAGATAAGCAACGCTTTGGATGTGTTCACAGAGGTAGGAATTAAACCATGATTAAGAAAACACTGAATTCCCGTCCAGGGCAACTTCAGACCCAGATCTGAAACTCAACGCGTTGCGCACGGCAGATCCGCACCCTTGCGCCTGACTGCTCTCACTGCCCTCTCTCTCTCTCTCTGGTTCCCATTTCTTTGACTTTGAGGGATTATGCAAATGCAAAACTGACTAATAATCGCACTTTGGCCAGTGGGATTCAAAACCCCTCCTCATTAAATTATGCAAATCTTGAGCCCCCCCCCCCACCCAATGTACCTAGACAAGTTTCATGCGTTCAAAGTGATTTCATGGGTATCGAAAATGACATGGTAGTATAAAGGCTCACTGCTCCAAGAGCCTGTGAAACAGACAGCATTCTGCATGTTAAGGCACAGACTCCTGTAGTGCACCAACCCAGCTTGTTAATCAAGCTGAAGCAAATGCCTATTAACGAACAGCCAGCACGAGATGAAGTCAGGATATGGCTGGGAATTAGCCCCGCACTATCATTAGTTTATTATTTTCTTCTAAAGAGATTAACACGAGACTACGGGAATCGTTCACAGTTTCCTTAATCACCAGCAAAGAATGGTTTAATTCACAGGAGAGAGAAGCAGAGCGAGACAGTGAAGTCCTGTCCTTACAGTAAAATAACAGGGTTGCAACATAAAGTGCAATACCTGTATTATCCCGCTCACAGTTTAAATTTTTGTCAACCAAACTCCCTGCTTCCTTCCCATAAGACAGACCAAGTTCCTTTACATCTGTTGTGGCAAACGCACTGAATTAATGAATTCTTCACGAGCTATTTTACACGAGCTGTCAAAAAGAATCCTGACTGTCACCAGAAACTTTTGGGATACACGAAGCGTTCACTGCAATTCCCGGTTTCAGAACATCGCATATTTTTTTTCATCGCAACGTTTTTGGTTAGAGTTTTGTCATCGCCATCTCGTCTCGATGACCATGAAGCATTCCGACGAAAAGCGAGGCCCTGGGCCCAGGTTTAACGGGCGTCCACCACCACTGACTCACAGCAAGAACACCCACAACAGCTGGGCAGAGCTAGAAATAACTGGCTGCATTCCAGACCACTCCCTCCCCCCTCAGACCACTGGTCTCCAAGCAGTGCTCAACGTGTCACAAGAAGTGATGATCAGAGATCGGTTTTACTGAGAAAGACTAAATGATGAGGGACCCATGTAGCATGAAACCCATACAAGCGGTACAAGCTCATTAGCCCGTTAAAAATATTCTATCAGAAAGAATTTTTTTATATATAGAACACACACGCACACTTCAATGTTGTACCCTAGCCTCTAAGGAGACTTATCAATTAGCAATCTCCACTCACAGAAATGCTGCCTCTTAACTGCATTCCTTTGCGGTTACATCACAACACTTCATGCAAGCAGGGAACCCACTCGAAACCACTGAGTAAAATTAAAGAGGTTTAGACTATAGGGCCAAGATGCAGACTAGTGTTGTCACTGCAGCCAAGGACCTAAGAAACATCACGGCTGCTCAGGTCTTAAACAGCAGAGCCGTTATAGCCTCAGTACCCTCCCGGAAAAATAACTTCTCCTTGATGGAGACTCTGGCTTTTTGCCGTTTCATTAAGGATATCCCCCCCCCCAAAAAAAGAAGATGTTTATACGTAAATAAAAACTCAGGAGTTTGGCAAAGACGAGATGTCGTTAACTTAAGTGCAGCAGCCATTTGTAAAGGCAATCCATGAAAAATAGGAGATTGTAGCATAACATCAAAGGCAGGAAAGCACCAGCTAATCCTACACTAACATGGGGTGAGACTAACATTTTACAGCCTGCATTAAGCAGAGAAACCAGGTTGATAAGAGCAATTGTAGGCCATGAATTCTAAACAAACAAAGAAACAAAAACAAAACAGTAGGACAAATAAGCACAACAAAAGTGCACTTGTCTACGTTTGCCCACGGAAATGGAGTGTAAGTGCTATACAGATTTTGCTTTATAAAAGGAACAAAAAAACGGAGTATAAATAGACAAGGATATCTAGTGCACTGAAATAACATTAAGATTACACACATGGGCAAACAGCAGTGTGCTTGGAGCCAGACGGAGTAGCGCGAGCTCAACGGTGGGGCCGTGGGAAGGCAGAAACACAGGAGAGGGGCTTTACGGAGACAACCCAGGGATAGGGGCAACGAACACATCTCTGAGAGCGGAGTGGCCGCATTGTCCTCCAGCCGCTACGGAGGGAGCCTGGAGAAATGCTAGTGTATCCAGTGGGGAAAATAAATAAATAAATAAAAAACCCTTTGAAACAACCAGAGCAAGACGAGAGGGTAGATGTAAACATAAACTGGCTGAAATGGGCTCCTTTCTATGGCACATATCAAAAAAACTGAAGTAGCGCTCTAAATTTTGCTGAATTGTGTGTCATAAAGCCTACTATATACAACTACTTCATGGAAGATAAAATGATTTGCCATACTAGTCAACCGATCTTTTTTCATTTTCTGCAGAATTTGTAATTTGCTAATTATGCGTTTGGTCTGGTCTGCATCAATCCCAATGACCACGGCACAACAAGGAAGCCACAAATGGTTCCTCCATACCAACCTCTCCCAATAATTAGCGGTTAACATATTACAGAACGCACAGCAGGTTTGACACAAACTGGGGGGCAGGAAAGTCCAACTGACAGCACTGCAAGCAAACCTAGGCACCTAGAAATCCGAGTTAGCTGGTTGTCCCAGAAGCATCCCCGTATTCAGCACTCCCGTCATAGACAGCAAATGAGATGATGTAGATACTAACCACCAAAACAAATCCGAACCATTTGTAGCCCCAGTTAACCAACAAAAATTCTTATAGCGTTAAGGAAACAAAGCCTTTTTAAAGCAACCAAGTAAAGATTATGGCCAAACTCTGTGGGACAAATGCAATTCCTACTGAGCTGTTACAGAAGCATCAGTTGCCTTGGCAACACTGGAGCACAATGCGATTTTTTTGTTTGTGGATAAAGAGAGAAGGGTGGGAGGGGGGGCCTGCCATGAAATGCAGAGGTCAAGCACAATCACGAAAACGGCAACAACTGATCTGCAGATCACTTGCAGTGAATTATTTTCCCTAGCTGGGCAAATATGCTCCGAGAGGGTTATAAAAATTCCCTGAGGACGACAGGAAACATCATCGGAGCAGTGGTTGGGATGTGTTGATATCTCTATTACAAACGCTTCTTTTGTATGTACGTGAGGCTACACAAGTAAATGACGGGCAATCAAATTCCAATCAGGGATGGCAGATGATTCGACAGCTTTATATGTCAGCTTTTAAACGCAATCACATCCTCTCTCGTTGGAAGATTGGAATCTAAACAGACACAAAACAGCCAATCTGTAATAACGTGCTCATTACACGGACTTGCGGCGGGTGAAATATTGCCGACAAACCCCCGCCCCACCCCCAAGACTGTACCCACTTGTATATAAAAGGAAGAAATTTGATCCGTAGGGATTTTGCCAGTACAATACCCGTGTGCACATTAGGGAGCCAGTCGCTCTTCCTGCTCAGGCACTTCTGAATACGGAGCTAACAAGCTTGGAGGCGCTCCTATGCCAGCTCCACGTGGTGCCGGACCAGAGTAGCCGGCCCAAGAGAAGGCTCGTCGTTCGCGAGGGTCTCCCTTTATTCCATCAGCCGTCGTCCCCTTTTCACAGTTACTCTCACAGAGCTTACCTAGACCGCATGCTGTACAAAGACACTTCCTCCAGGAAGTCCCAACAGAAACCAAAACCCCGAAACAGAAAGATGCTAACGGAGCTGCAATTAAGTGGACTCGGAACTCGTATCTGGCAGCACGTAGAGCGCCTTGCTGATCTACGACCAGAAGCGCGTCGAGTAAAACTGCACGCCGAGCGGCAAAGTAAAGAAATCCTCCGCTGTCTAAAAGCAAGTGCCGCCGTGGGGGGATGGCACTGCTTTTACAGAACCCTCCTGCAAATGCCAGCTCATTTAGGGTTTGTGGGAGCAAGTTCAGCCACCTTCACTCACAAAGAAGGACAACTAAACTGATTGCTGATTAACCGTTTATCTAGCCTGCAGGGTCGCACCTCTGCCCCGTCTAACCACCCGGCACCGTGGCCCTCATTATCCGCCGGCGCGCCTCGCCTCCTAATCAACTAATTGCTGCCATCCATTGCCGTGGCCGTAATGACGCTGTCGTGCGAGAAGGTGGGAGGTCTTAAGGCTGCAGCCTGCGTAATTAGGCGGGGGAATTAAAACGAGAGCAAGGTGCGACCCTGCTGCCAACTGCAAACAGTCTTTCCTGCCACGACGGAGACCGGTTCTCCGCTGCAAAAGAAAAGAGCGGAGAGGTTGGCGCACTTCGTTCGTGAACAGCGGGAGAGTGCGCTGATCTCTGCGGTTAATCCTCTTAAAAGCACCAGATGACGCGGCGGCCGGGGCTTTGCGGGGTTAGCGGTGAGGGTCCGGGAGGCTTCTCGCGCAAGGCAAATAGCGAGAAGGTCCTTCCGCACTCCGGCTTAAGCGCAACGTGGTAAACGCTCGACTCTAACCCAGTCTTCCCCATCTGAAGAGCAGCTCGTGCCAGAGTGGCGGTGAGAAGAGAGTGAGGCATTGTAGCTTAACTAGACTATAATTACTTCGTGAGAACTAAGAGACAGAAAAACTAAAGGGAGTCTAAAAGACTTGTGGCACATTTAGGAGGGTTTCTTCTCGTTCAGACTCGCACTCCACCTCCCTCTCGCCTGCACTGACCCGATGAGTGGCTGGACTCATCTATTTTGATAAAGGGTCTGGAGGACACTGGCAGACAGTTAAGACAGACCAGGTAGAGATGCCAATACTTTGAAAAGTTCTGGCAAATTGCTGGTTAGTATTGTTGCTGCTTAGTATTATTGCTGCTTTGTTGCTGGCTGTTGTCGTTTAAGGAGCCTCATATCTCCCACATGACTACGCGTAGCAGAGTGACATGGCCAGCGAGTTAGGTGGTGAAAAGGTCTCTGTACTTCTGTCTCTGTAATCCGGGTGGTAAAGTGTAAGAATAGCCAATCACTTACTTTCATATGACTGTATGATGCAGCTATATTTTGTATCTGCAATGCAAGTCACCCTCGACAAGGATGTCAACTGAATAAAAGAAGAGGTCTAACCCAGGAAATGAGCAATCATCAGAGGGGCTGAACATCAGAATCAAGCAGCTGGGGTGGTGAGCGTAGTTCATCGCCATACCGAAAGCGCCACTCCAGGGTAGGTGGCACCGCGGCTGCCGACCTGGCAATATGCCAAAAAACAAACCACAAACACACAGTGGGCTATAAAAAAATATATTTCTTCCCTTTCCCCCTAGCAAATTTGCTACCTCCCACGATTGCAAAAAGCACACCAAGGCTGTCCTGGGCACACCAGGAGGAGAACAAGGCCCAGAGGTCAGTCATACGGGAGTCCGTGTATTGTTTACCTCAGGGAAAAGGCAAAATAAAAACACTCAATGAGCCAATGCGAACAACAATTTTTTTTTATAAAGATCACCATGGATCTGAGCACAGATGACAGGAACGTAAAGAAACACACGTTGAGGGCACATCATTAGACGATAGACGGCTAGTTCGCGGAGCTTCCCAAACTGCACACCTCGCAGAGCTGCGTTCGTTGGGAGAGACAGTAATCCCTGACCTCCCTGCCGATACCCGGATCGAGCAAGTCTCTCTCGCTGCCTCCGTTTCAGTGGGAGGAAAACCACCAAGACCGCCGTCTACATAGACATGGTAATAGTCATCGTTAGCAGAGGGAGGGGTCCATCCCGCATTAGCAAATTTCAATTCAACACACTCTCTTTTCACTCACGTGGCCGCACGCCTCAACACGTCGCTTCGTTCACTTGTGCGAAACGATACCCACTGTGTTGAGCTAAAGCAGGGCTGTGGCATTTTCGCGGTTACGAGAGAGCAAGGCCTGGGCACCGGGCACAGAATGTGCCGTCAAAACGAAACAAAAGGAGGGCACTGGCAGTCTTCCAACAGCGCTTCTGACAGCCTGGCTCCAGTGTGCCTGCGAACAACCAAACAGTCTGCAGTAGAACACACAAACAGGCAGCAGCCTGCAACAATCCTGGATCTTAAATAAATAACCACTATGCTGCCCAGACTATTAACAGCTTCATAAATACTACAAATAGCTATTGCCACATGGAATAATGAAAAGGGACTAAACAGATGCAAATTAATTCAATGTGGTGGGAATACATTACTGTTGTACAACACCGTAGGGAGAAAATGAAAAATGCCTATAGGTTAGCATGGATCACATGACCCTGCGTGTGCTGCTGGCATGCAAATGAGCTGCATCACGTCCACAGAATTCCATCAACATTCTGGAATGTCATCCTGTTCCCCAGCTATGCTTCAGGCTCACCGTGTCACAGACAACACAGGTTGGACAACCGGAGAGACAATTCACAAATGTACATGTCCTGGAGTTGACTTTAACCACACACCAAAGTATTCTCCTGCGCAGGTTGAATACGTCAGGGCTGTTGCAAAAATCCTCATAATTTTCTTAAGTTATCAAAGTTATGGATCTTTGTTACAGCTTGGTGTTAAGCATGTCAAGCACAGTGAAGCACTGTCAAAGCATAAATAAAAAAGAAAAAAACAGGAGCTCTTTTGGGACAAAGAGCATCACCCACTGTGACCAATCATTCATTATTCTAATCCATCCATCCATCCACCTCTACTGTAAGGCATGGAATGCCACTCTGCAGACTCAAGAAGCAGAATGGGAACGGAGCAGGCTCATTCTGAAAAAAACACATTTAGACCAAACTGTATCCCAATAGAAGTGGGGGAAAAAATATAATAAATAACACTTTTCATGCGTTAAATACGCCTCTCATCTCTCAGTACATTACACAATGTGTAAAAACATGCATCAGCAGGCATTAGGTAAAGAGTAGGGGTCACAGACTCCGGGAGGATATTACCCACAATTAAAAAAAATTCTAACGTTATAAACAGAGATTTGGTTTACAGATAACATGAGGGAGAAAAACATTATTCATGAAGATGGAAGTAGCAGTCATTCCTGTTTCATAGTGACGATTGTCTACAAAACAGTGAAAAGAACGTTGTACTACTACAAAAACAAACATCAACCCCGTAGACACAAAGGGGATGTTAGTAAAGTACTTACTAAAGTAAGTGAGACACTCATAGGTAGGCTTAGAGAAGCTTCCCCAGATAAAAGGAACAGTCCTGGGAAAGGGTTCACCACTGATTTAAGTCTGGAGGAACCTAGCCTGCCTTTGTTGGAGCTATACAGATCCTCGATCATCGTTCCCTCTCAATCACAAAATGTTAAAAGACGGTCATACAAAACACAGCGAGTGTGACACAAACCAAATCTAGATTCATTCACCAATTCAATCTTCAAGTAAATACGCAGCCTTGACATTGGAGGGATACCAGGAATACAGCAACAGAGCGCAGACAAGTGGTCGCAAATTCTACCAATGCACAAATTCAACTGGACGAATTAGAAAAGCAAGGCATGCGCGCATGCCAGCGCCCCCCAGTAAACTGGGGGCAGGACCCGCCTCTCAGCAATAATGTGACACCACATCCAGCTGCAGTATGTCACCCGTCGCGCAACAGGAAAAGGAGAAAGTGCGTGTGACCGAACATCCAGGACCACCTTCGGCATCTGAACCCAGTGTGGCAGTCTGAAGGACAAATCAGCGTTGGATAGGGAGAAAAGTAAAACAAAAATTCAATGGAAAAACTACATTTAGACTAAGCTTCCTATTTGAGAGGTGGATGTGATAAAGAAAGGCCACTATTTAAAGAGCTGAGCGTGAACATGTAATTTAATAGGCATTGGAGCGACTTCCAATAATGACTTCTCAAGCCCTGTAGCAAGGTTGGGTGCTACAATCCTTTCAGTGAGATATGCACAACGTCTCACCTGTATAAAAAAGGACGAGATCTAAAAAGCAAGTGGCACTTTGGACGGCCAGAGACCTGGATGTTGAAAGAAAACTGGTAAAGATACTGGTCTACATTGGACGTCAATGGAAGTCAACATTAGACGCTATATAGAACCAAGTAATTTCCCACGTTATGAATTGCTCACAGAAAACGTGCTATATTGAGGGTTTACTTTAATGAAAATTTAAAAAAAACTGAAACGGGCTTTACGAATGACAACAGGACAAATATTGCCTGAATTAGCATAAAAGTAGATTTCACAATATCATTAAAGAACAGTATGAATTACACATTTACTAGCCTGTGATTCGTTTAGGCCTACATCAAGTAAATAAACGCAAATCGCTTAAACCATTCCTTAAAGCAAATACGAATTACTGATTTACCTGGAGTCTCTTTTTAAAATATTCTGCCTTCTTCTAATTCTACCTGTAGCCTACCGTATTCCAAATGGCGGACCGAAGCAGGAAACTCCCTGGTTTCTTTCAGGCCTCCCTTTAGCCTCGTCTGGCTCTATAGTAACAGTATGAAAACAAATACGACCCCAGGATAACCGGTATAGGCAGTGGGAAAGACGTCGGAAACAATGAAACCGTGCTAGAACGAATCAGCATGGGGCCAGGGAGGGGAGACCCTCAGACCATCACGTAGAATGACTGCAACGCTTTTACGTACAAAGGTTTTAGATAAGCATGTTCAAAAGCCTCACCGAAGCTCGTCGCAAGTCATGTAGTTACGGACTAAATTCACATGTACGATGAATAATAAGACTCGGGAGAAAAAAAATCCCTCGTTCGCCCTAGTAGTAAAAAAATGAATAAATAATGTGAACACAGACCGACACTCGCAAGGATGCGCTGTAAAACTGAACAGACCCATAATTCTGTTCCAATTTAAAACAAGTATTTTGCAACGACTTGTGCATTGCCATTCCTTTGAGATCGGAACAATTTACATCACGCTTCACAAATCATTTTAGCCCCATGAACCCTCGCACGTTTTAAAAGGGAATCCATTAAAGTCATTGAGTAACCGCTGGGATAAAAAAAAAAAATCATAATCGACATTCTGAATTACAAAGGGTAAGCCGCTTATTAACATATTTCAGTGAAAGATGGAAAACACGAACGTGAGAACTTTACTCAGCTTTGATGAAGAAAACATTTATCAAGCTCACTCAGATTCCGAAACACTTACTTTTAAAGTTGTCAAGAAACAACTCACCTTTTTACTAGGGTTACATTCCTACGGTTGAGCCTCGCGTAAAAATGTACATGTATTTCAGCAGCAGAGCACACACAGAACACAAACTAACCCGGATAAGAGCCCTAGGAAATCGGTTGCACAGAGTGAACGGGCAGGGGGGCGTCACTAAGCTGGGAAGCGAGATGAAAACTGTGTAGTTCCAGAAAGTCCCGCTAGGGGGAAAATACAGAATAGTCCCTTTGCTATATATTAATTGGATCATATTCTGCTGGATTTATTAATTCAATTTCTCGATGTCAGGTGTAGGCTATAACTTACTTGACGTTTCTGGAGTTGGCCTCTAGTCGGTTTTGGTTTCATTTTTATATTGAATGTATGTTTTAATGAGGAGAATCTTCAAAACGAAAATTATTTATTGCACTGGCAAAACATTTAAAAAGTGTTAAAACACTTTGTAATCTATGTAGATCTATGTAGTTTCTGTATTTTTCCTCACCACATTAATTTAAAGACTTGGGTGGAAATAAAAGCTACATTTTATCCAGACGACCAAAAATATTTATTTCAAAGCCAACTTTTTTTTTTTTTTAATATCACCTGAACGTCTTAAATGAATCGCTACAGGTGTGCATATATTTAACGTGACAGGATCTCTTGGGGGTGCTTAAATAGAATACATTGTTATCGTGTTAATAATTGGTAAGTAAAGACAAAAAAACGTATCTTTCACATCTAATTTTACAATACGATATAAGTGTACATTTTAAGATTTTATATGTCGCTTGAATCCGTCCCATCTATTTGGTGTATCAACACATCAAATACAGCAATTACTAACACCGTTGTTACGGAATAACTCATTAACTAAGAACGCCCTCTGCGTTTTGACCTTGACGATAAACACTCAGGAAGCCACGAAACCACAGTTGGAATTGTTTGCCGTCGCCCATTAATCTATTGCCAAGCGAAATACGAGTAAGTGATGAGTGCAACACATGTTTGGGACCGAAACTATATGCACAGCACCTCTCTCGACTCGGGTTTTAAATGGGACTTAGCGTCACCCTCCTGGGCGATGTTTTTATTTTATTTTATTTTTTAAAACTATTTACTTATTTTTATTTGAGTCAATATTGTTTTTTCTTTCCACAGAGCTATCACACTTCCGCAAACAATGCGTTTCCCGTGGGAGTATCCCGAATTTTGCTTAACGATTATCTCCGTAATTTACAGTTCGGCCTTTTATAGTGTTACAGAAGACCATGCCACTTGTGAAATGTAATTACAACCATCCCAACAACGTTATTCTAAGTCATAGTTCACCCAATAGCCGAAGCGTGAGCAACAAACGTACTGTTACACTTTCTGAAGTACGATCACTGTTGAATCCTTAAAGACAAGGCCAAAAGTAAATTCCTTAACCATACTGGGTTGGTAAACAAGTTACAATATTACCACCGTACTGGTCACTCCCACTATTAACTCCAGAAAGCAGTGGCCTTTGATGGCGATGTGTCACGCCCCACCCTTATCTGCAATCAAAATCCATTACTTTGGGTGGAAATTTTGCTATATACATTTTTAGTATTAAAAACAAATAAACCGACCCTGTACAGGTCAAAAGGTTTTGGACCGTAAAACGACCTTTTTGATAAATTAAAAATGAACCAATCGAATAAACAATAGGAACACGAATTTTTTTTGCAATTGTCTATTATAGTGCAATTAAAAAGAAAACAGGTCGGGCCAAATCATTGTCGACATCGAACTCGTCCAAGGCCACTCCATTACATTGGCAGAAACGGAGACTGTAAAAGACTGCCTATAAAAAGAAATTACACCGAAAAACCGCACATTGTTAACACTGATGGCAATTTTGAATACCAGAGTGCTGTCTGAAAAATGTATTGACCTCTCAATTGTCTGGCGCCGATGCAATTGAGCACAAATTATTGTTTAAATAAATCTCTATCTTAGCCACAGTTTGGATTTTTATGTTTAAATTGATAGGGAGTTAACCTATCTATGTTTCCATGTTCCCACGTTTTATCACTACACCCATGCACTGCACAGTATAGAGGGTGCCTAAACAACGAAGCTCTGGGGACTAATGTAATTTACTCTGCAAATTAGCAGAGGTTTGTTTTAAGGTCTTCTGATCCATGCAGGCAACCCTTGAAAAAATTACGGGAATGATTAATTTGAACCTTCTTGTTATGGCCACGTTGGGATATATTTGAAAACAAACATCACCTTCTTCCAAAATAACCGATTAGATACAAAAGGTTTGACCTCAAGACCAAATCAAGAGATCTGGAGCGTTCTGCCAGAAGTAATTGTTAAAAAATCTTATATATAAAGGTAGTTTTATTTTAAGGCAATGAACAAGGCACGATTAAATTTGATTACTTTTTTCTGATGTAATTCTTTAAAATATTAGCGGTATTGGACCGATACATATTAAAGTTATACATTGTTTTAAATACTTTAAATATTTATGCAACAATAAATTATTATAGTCAGTCATTTTTAATAATTAGTTTTTAGATAGAGCAACAGGTGTCTGCCTATGTTAATGCTTAGGTTATCTTATCTGGCGCGGTAATAATTAATGTTTAAAGAAACCGGGTTTCCCCTTCTGATGTAGCGGGGAACTGGAGTTGCCAATAAATACCCATTACGGATAATATTGTTCTTTGCAGAAACTCGTGTACAGAGTGAATGACATATGCCATATCTTACATATATCTTACATATGGTATATTCGGGATTTACTGAAGCAATTTGTGGTTAAGAGCGCTTCCCAAGGGTATAATAGCTGCCCCCCAACGATTTGAACATGCAATATCACATGTCCAGACCCCAACCACTAAGTTTGCGGTTTCGCAGAAAATACAGCTTCCTGTTTTTTTCGTTTCTTTTTAATTCTCTGTGTTCCAGCCTGTGCATTTGTTTTGTTTTTTATCAATGGGTTTTCTTTTAAATTGGTGACAGAATATTGCATTTCTGATATGGTGCATGGTAGTTTCTATTATGTTAGCAATTGGGCATTGACGATCCGATTGATTTGTGTTCTGTTATTATCTGTTATTTTTTCTGTTAGATGTCAAGAACGTAAATAGGAAATATTCTCATAATTCTAATCTTGCTTCCTACTTATTTTGATTTAGTGTTGACTGAAGTTGCACTACATTTTCGATAGCCACTAGCTACACTTCTTATGAAAACATTGAGCCAAAGAAAAACACGGTTGTTCTATTCGTTTTTGTGGAAATTTTTATGAATGTATGTATTTATTTGTGTATATATTTATTTATTTATTTTTATTTTTGTGCTACTAGATGGCTCTTCTGATACACGAACTGTCAATAAGAGTACCCATATACGATACTGATATACAATAAGCCCAATAAATAAAAATGTAATAATCATCTGGGACCATTTGATGCGCAATAAATCCGCTTTAGTACCTCCAATAATTAATACGATGTATTTCATAAAGTAACCAACAGAGGGCAACCTTACGACGTCTGGCACATAGATTTGTGATAAAAACTTTGTCAACCCTTTAATTGAATTTAAAACAATTGTATGTAGCGTTTTCTTCTTTGTAAGTATCTTTTTTCTTCTGCTCTTAAAAACGGCTGTAAATACGGTTTTGTAAAGTGTGATTTGCGAGCTGCCAACGTTTTTTATTTCATCCCAGCCATGGTTTTCAAATATGAATACTTGGTTTTTAATTGATTGAAAATTCACAATTTTAAAGTGGACTTCTGACCCGTGCCAAAAGGCGTGAATTATAGAACCACCACCACCAATTAACTATTCTTTAAATATATATACAAAGTTAATCGAATTTATTCAAGTTAACCTCAGAAAATATTCTCTGACAGTTCATCAATAGGGCAGCGGGCAGCGGAGCGGTGAAGTTTCAGATTCAAATCCCAGGGGACAGACATTGCTTTCGAAATCAGCATGGTCGATTACAAATGTGTTTTAGAAAAAAATCGTTGTAAAAAAAAATACACCCGGTTAGTGCATCAAAGTAAAAGAGCTGAAAAGATACGCTTGCGCCGAGGCACGCGTCAG
>JAOVYW010041194.1:0-22636 GCA_025775045.1 Hiodon tergisus | reverse complement strand
GTGGCATTGATGGCTATAATGTTACAGGGTGGCATTGATGGCTATAATGTTACAGGGTGGCATTGATGGCTATAATGTTACAGGGTGGCATTGATGGCTATAATGCGAGGGAAATACAGAGATTCATTGATGGAGTGGGAAAGGAAAGCACGGGGACACAGAGAGACAATGTCACAAGCAGATGTCTGCCGATCGCGTGGAGGAAAAACATCGCTATTAATAGATTCTAAAATTACTTCCTCTTGGTAAAACTCTGGGCAGTTGTTCCACAAGATCAAACGTTATTTTTTAACATTTGCATATCGAGAGGCTCCTGGAATTTAAACATAAATAAAGAGTGAAAAGATGCCCCGAGTAGAGTACACCGAGTCTATTTAGGTTGCCGGTGTGAAAGCAGCAGACATACGAAATAAGAAAACACGACAATGCTGCACCTTGGCCAGTGCTGACCGCTGTGTTATAGCACAGCACAACCACCGACTGTGTCGTGCTGTGTTATAGCACAGCACAACCACCGACTGTGTCGTGCTGTGTTATAGCACAGCACAACCACCGACAGTGTCGTGCTGTGTTATAGCACAGCACAACCACCGACAGTGTCGTGCTGTGTTATAGCACAGCACAACCACCGACTGTGTCGTGCTGTTATAGCACAGCACAACCACCGACTGTGTCGTGCCGTGTTATAGTACAGCACAACCACCGACTGTGTCGTGCCGTGTTATAGTACAGCACAACCGACTGTGTCGTGCCGTGTTATAGCACAGCACAACCACCGACTGTGTCGTAGTGCCAGGTGTAGGGAACATCAGTGTGTAACAGCTGTGCGCACAGCGTCAGAGCACTCTTTGTATAATTAGGGGGGACGCACAAGTAACTGACCAGGAAGAAACAGCCACATTTCACACCTTCGGTCTAAAATACTTTCAAATTCATTTCTTATTTCACAAATCTTGGAATCTTTCACAAAGTAGCTTTATTTGAAATTGACTTTCCACAGAGAAGAAAGAAGTTAAATTATTATATTCGAAAAGAATAGTCGCTTGTAGACACAAGTGCAGGGGATCTCCATCCATTCTCAAAATGACAGAGCATGATCACCGAAAAAGACGGACACTCATAAAAGGCCAATAAGACCACTGAGGAACACTGCTAGCGTACAATGCTAGTATCATTCAGCTACACCGAAGTAACCCGGATCGCAAAGAAATCAAACTAACTTTATCAACAATATCTACGGTGTAGGAGTTGTTCAATGTTTCATTGAAAACTCGGGTACAGCGCAATTAATATCGCACAGCAGGTCTAGGGACAGCTTGTCTCCTGGAGTGTCAGTTGTCAGGTCACGAGCGGTCTGTGTTCGGAGGCAGGTGGATCCCCATGCTCTGCAGAAGGTTGGAGGCAGGGCCCGCCAGACCAGCCTGCGAGCTGAGGGACTCTAGTAGATTAGTGACCAGATTAAGGTCCACATCCAGTGGGATTATCTCCTCTTCTTCCTCCTCCAGGCTTCCACCACCAGAAGGAGGTGGGTACTCTTTGGAGTTCTCTCTGTCGCTACTCTTCTGAAGAGACAGAAAGATGGAAAAGGTGAGCTACAGTTCTGGAAGCCATTTCACATGCAGGCCAGCTACTCGAATTCCACCGGCTGAAAGAATAAAACACATCCCACAAGACGGAATTCACACTCACAGGTTGGCTGAAGCTCTGTCCAATGTTGGTGTCATTCAGCTCCCGGTCCATCTCCTCCATATACCTCCGAAGACTGCCCAAGGCCTCAGCCCCTGCTTCTCCATCAGGTTCTACATTCTGTGCTTCAGATCCCAGAGTGCCTCCATCACCCCCACAGCAATCCTCATCTTCACCATCCTCCTCCTCATCATCATCATCATCGTCGTCGTCATCATCTAGATCATCTGAATCCAGCTCTGCGCCCTTTCCTCCTATAGGGTGAAATATAGCTCACTCAAGAGAACACACACTAACGCTTAACTATGGCAACACGTTACATGCACCGCTAAAACTAACAGCCTTTTAGGAAGAACAATACCAAGGAGCCTTTCCAATGTGCTGGCCATTGTATCTGGATCAAAGCTGAACGGTTTATTAGTTTGGGACCTGGAATACAAATAAAATGAAATGAAATGAAATTGACACCTATACGGAACATCAGAATGTCAGAGCTTTCGCTGTAACACCAATACAGCGAAAATCTCCCACAAATCTAAGGCTGAGTAATGAGCTCTCACCATGGAAGTTCAGCTCCCTCATGTGAGGACATGGTGTTGATGAAGTCCTTCATGCCCTTCGTCACCGCCACCAGGTTGAAGCTCGCCGCCTCCTCCTGATCCTTGGCCCCCTCTGTCCCAGCAGCCTGGTCTGGGTTCGAGCCGAATGAACCACACCCTGCAGTTACCTCCAACAGTCGCTCCAGCTCCTGGGGTGAGATGTCTAGCCAGCTGTCACCTGTGAGCACACAGCCAAAAGGCTCCTCGTGGTTCTGCCAATCACACGTCACACACAGCCAAAAGGCTCCTCGTGGTTCTGCCAATCACGCGTCACACACAGCCAAAAGGCTCCTCGTGGTTCTGCCAATCACACGTCACACACAGCCAAAAGGCTCCTCGTGGTTCTGCCAATCACGCGTCACACACAGCCAAAAGGCTCCTCGTGGTTCTGCCAATCACACGTCACACACAGCCAAAAGGCTCCTCGTGGTTCTGAATTAACATGTGAAACTATATGAGGAACACTTTTGGGGAGAGCTTCATTCAATAGTTCTACAACAAAACCCAACACCCCCTGAGCAGACTTACTGTCCTCTGGGGGAAGATGGGCTTCCTGCTTCCTTAGCTCTTCCACATCGAACTGACAACTCTGCAGAACCTGCAGAACCTCCTCCCCAGGGGACCTCACATCCACACGCACAGGCAAAAACCGAAATAAACAGTCCATTACATTACATTTCAATAACCTGATCGCCCATAAATAGGCGATTCATAGCAGACACAAGAGAATAATTCTGAACGTTTAAAGTGGGGCCGCTCACCTTCTAGGAGCTGCGATCGACTGTTGGAAGAAGCACTCTGCCGAAGCCATCAGTTCTCTGTAGCGAGCCGAACCCTCTAGCTCCCCCTACCGGACAGAACAGCCATCAGAACACACAAGGCCAGTAAAACCAGATAGGGGACAGGTTTGTATTCCCTTCTCAGTGTCATTAACGTAGTACGCACTCTGAAATAGTCATTCTTCGTCAGGCTCTGAAGGAAGCCTTTCCAGACGGGATTACAGCTGACCGGGGCATCCGGCTCTGACGAGGGCAGCCTGCACTTTGAGCAGAGGATCTCAAAGCCGTGCGCCTGGAGGTTTCCAAAACACAGAGATCAAAGCAGGACACAACGGGCAGAACATCGTCACGCTTGGGTCTCCCTGAACGGGACTTTCGATCCTTTCCAGGAGGAAGCAGAGGACTCACCAGCTTCATGCCTAGCTCATGGGCGGCGTACCGCGGGTGAGAGCGGGCTGGAAGGGCAAAACCGCTGCGGCGGTCTGGAATAAAAAGCTGCTGTTGCAGCTGAGCGTACAGACACCGGGTGAATGTCACCTGTAGGGAAACGCAAAACACATCTTACTTATGGACCACGGGCAGCGGTAGATTAACACAAAGAAAAAAACACTATGCTAGATGCCATAGAGAATTTAGCAAACAATCCACTGACATACACTGCATACTGCTACGCGGTGCTCATTCAACCCGGTTAGAGGATGAAAGAATATTTTAGGAGTTGTGTGCGGTGGCTGGTGTCGTCCATCACAGACCAGAAGATGCCCTAGTTCTGCCCCATTCAGAGTTCACCTGGCCTTAAATGGCTGAAAAGCCACGATAATACTAACGAAAACCTCAGCGCAGTGGGATGTTCGGCAGTCGGTACGAGGATCTCTACCAAGGTGAGGACCCGGGTCTCCGGAGGAAAGGTGTGGAAGGTGCGACAGGCTTTGAGATCCAGAGGGTCTCGGAGGTAGAAGGCAGACACCGCAGGAGCCAGGAGGTCCGGTCTCCTTGACAGCACCGCGGCAACACCAGCGGGCACAAAGCAGTGTGCGCGGTGGAGGTTAGACTGGATCTTCTCTGGGTAGCTGGACACACACAAAAAAAAAAAACATACATCACTATAATAGCATCGTTTGCCTGCCTATACCATAAAATATATACCAAAGCACAAGCTAGTACATTCTCCCCTAGTGAACCGTCAGTGGATCCGTTTGGCGCCGCCACCTGCATTTCCGCTTCTCTCTTACCCCTCAAGTCTTTTTCCAACTGCAGAGCGAACTCTATGGTTTGCTAAACATGCATCTTCGTGAGAGGACAGGAAGGCTAGGGCTTGGTCAACACTGGGTACGCCGACCTGAGGCCAACCTACATCCCCCGCACCCGAGGGAACGGGCAGGATGTGCAACTGCCCCTGGTAGAAGAACACCTGAAACGGCACAGAGCGACAGCCTTGTAACCGAGCGACAGCCTTGCAACCGAGCGACAGCCTTGCAACCGAGCGACAGCCTTGCAACCGAGCGACAGCCTTGCAACCGAGCGACAGCCTTGTAACCGAGCGACAGCCTTGTAACGGGTCCTTCTCTAAAAGAGTTATTTAGGCTTGCGCTGAATACAAAAGTTGTCACACAGGTATCTCACCCTGTTCTCACTGCTCTCTGGGTTCAGCCACTTGGGGAGGTGATCTGCAGCTTCAATCAGAAGAAAATCACCATCGTTGTCCTGAACTCTGCAAAATAAATGTATCACTTCAGAGGAAACTGACACACCCTTGTAGTGATCAGTCTTTCAAAACGCAGAAAATTTCCACAATTTTAATGACAGCTAGACATGCATAATTACCTGAGCACAATTGGTAATGTAAATACTATAGATAATATACCCTTTTCTCCAACAGAAATTGGTGTATGTACCTAGTCTCATTTATTATGAGATTTATTAAGAGTACCTGGCAGCAAGCTCAGGAAAACTGCTTGTGATTTCCCGAAGGAGGTATACAATGAACCATTCATCCTCCACGTTGTCCCCAAAATTTGTGGAGCCTCCAATGTGCGCTGGTAAACTTCCTGAAAGTCAAAACAGAATGAAAAGGTTTCAACATTGCTCAATCAACTGGTCAAGTACCATATGATAATACTTGATAATACTGTAATTTTAAATTTGTAAAAATCATGGATTTGGTTAAAAACACACATTAAATATGTCTTAAAATGTTTTATTTTAAACGAGTTACCTTTCGCTGGATGGTACTTGACATTGAACGGTTGATGTTGCCAGATGTACTGTACTAAAATAGGAGCAAATTCTGCTAGGATCTTTTCTATCAGCTGCTGCAAATACTGTTCACAGGTCTGGACCTTAGGTTGATCAGGCTGAACCAGAAAGAGCTGGTATTGTACCACATCTTCGGGAACGGCGGGACGTCTAAGAGCGTCCATAGTTGCTATTACTATGTAGCCACTGTTACGAAGTATGTCTGCAAGCCAAAATAAAATAATAATAAAAAACCGTACCAAACGTTACAACAGGGCGATCAAGACAAATTATTCTGACCGGACAGAATAATATATATGCATTTTATTTTAGGAGATTTAAGAATTATTAGGGTACAGAAAATAAAATCTGCTAATCTGCGACTTTTAATACTTAGTTTTATTTACTCAAATATCTAATCCAACAAGTAAATTATCAATAAAGCAGTGTTGGTTATTAAAACTTATACAGCAATATAATTTGTCTGGTTACCTTTTTCGGAATTTTTCTAAACTCGTGTCTTTTCTCCAGCCATCAAAAATCGGCATTTACATTGGACGCCAGAAACACGCAGTTTGACTCTCGTTACAGTCCTTCCTCAAACACTTTCGGTCAGGAAACAACTCGATTTAATAAGGTTCCTATCATACAATCTAACATTGTGTCTTTCTGATCATACAGTCTAACATTGTGTCTTTCTGGAAGTTGGAAATTCAGCAACTATTATTTAATTTTTTAAATATATATATATAAAAAGTCAAAGCAGTTCCAAGCAACTCCCACAATAATGTGCAGAGAACCTAAAGACAGATTTGAAGTGATCCAAGAACTTAAAATCACTGCCCCAACCCTTGCATATTTAAAATAATATATCCTAACATATTACATATATATATATTTACATTGTAGTATACCCGAACAATTTTAATTTGCGACATTAACATTTTTTAAACACATTTTATATTGTTATGAATTAATTAAAAAGATTAATTTTATATTCTTACTGTGCATAAAATTATCTTTGTCATGCCAGTAAAGAAAAATTAATTGAACTTAAATCAATTATTTCTCAAAATATGTACATTTGCGTATGTATTTATGATACATCATCAATTACTTACGATTGCTTATTTCAGTTCTTTGCACACAATATCAAATATGAATGTGGTTCGTTTTCCTACGCTGGAAAATGTTGGATGTTTTTACAGTCTTAGGACACTCGCTGCATTAAGCAGTAGCCGGCCTTAAAAAGTATTACATTTGATAATTATATAAATATATAAAACCGTTTATTGTTATAACCATATGTGTTCGTTCGAACGAACATTATATTTGCTGCATTTGATCCTCTACAGTGATAGTGGATGAATCCCAGACCATACACCATTTGTTGTAAATTCTCGGCACAATTCAGATCTGCACAACGGCCCAACTTGGTTTCAAATAAAAGTGTATAGTTTGCTACATTAGCTTTTCACTTTAACCCTGCGATTGTTCACTCCATGTTTAGCGGTTTTACTAAAGTACTTCCTGCTTCCTTAAAAAGCATAATCCAATTCCAGCGCTCCTAGTTTTAAATGACACGCCTCCTGTTCAATCGGAGGCATATAGAAAAAGCGTCTGAGACGCGAAGAAACGTAATGAAATAGAAATACACTTCCCAAAAGCCTTATTGTGTAAGGAAGTTCAGTATCCATGACAGCCTGGTTGTTATTGTTGTGGCGCTAATCCTCTTTGACTAAATGCATGGACACATTTCAGATGGTTTCTATTATTGTAAAAAACTTGACAGGTAATTTGTTAGTTTTATGTGAGTATTTTGATTTACAATAACGTTACACCATCACATCGAGACCTGTATAATTCGGTTAATGTTTGCATGAATCGTATAGTTCAAATGACTAACGTTAGACAATTATATTCTGATTCCTGATATCAAGCGAACTAGGCCACCTGCTAGTGTATGGAACGGAATGAGCTGACTGCGTAGCTAGCTATTAAACTATCAAAAAGTTTAAGTAGGCTCTGAGGAGGATGACGCTTAACCCCCGTCTAAAAAGTCAACGGGGCTGGGGCTCACGGAAAACGGAAGACCCTAAGGTTGAGATGTTAAGCTAAAAACACAGAACAGAAGAATGATTTCGCGATACACTAGACGGCCAGTATCGAACAGTCTGGAAATGTGAGTATCTTAAATCGAAGCTAGCAACTGGGAAACGCAGTTTAATAAATTAGCCTACAACCTAGCTAATAGCAAGTTAATCCCAAACATTAGTAAAACACGGAGGTAGACTGATTCTGACGCGAGCCTAAACCATGGGATAAATCATCTATACCTGATAAAATACCTCGAGCATTTATTTTCCAATAACAAGAAATTATTTTGTGACAATCCACTTATTATAAACACATAATTCTTTTTTTAGATCATGGTGTATAAATTGCAGAACATGAAACGGGTTGTCAACAAATCACCATTGCTAGGTGGAATTTAATCGTGACTGCTAAAAACGATCAAATGTTTTGTAAGCAATAAAGGGCTTTACTGTTCTTGTCTGATGTAAAGACTTTCATTCAGCAGAGTCACAACAATGTGTTTGGGAGTAAGAGTTTTACTCTCCTTGTTCTTTTGTAGCCATGGCCTGTCCCGGAGCAATCTGGACTATCACCCACTCCCCGAGGAGGCAGATGACGCCTATCTGCCACAGCGCCCCCTACATGACATGCAGGAGGCAGTCTCCACTTACAATAGGTTACCTAAGCCATGTTATTTTCTCAGTTTGCTGAGATTTTGTGTTGAGAGTGTCTGTTCAGTTATTTCCCCTAGAAGTAGTTGTAAGAATGAATGT
Organism: Hiodon tergisus; assembly: GCA_025775045.1. NCBI lineage: Eukaryota > Metazoa > Chordata > Actinopteri > Hiodontiformes > Hiodontidae > Hiodon > Hiodon tergisus. Next base: position 14,488 of record JAOVYW010041194.1, on the reverse strand, counting down.
GCACAGCATTGCCATACTTTAGTAACTAGTACCAAGTAGAAGAACAAAATCAGACAGGCCTGATTTTTCCCGTAGCTAATGTTCAGCTTGTAAAGTATGATATTGTAAAACATATGCATGAAGTCTGCGTTAAAGTACATCCTAAGGAAAACAATGACTTTTTCTTTTTCTTTTTTTAGCTCAGAGGCGTCCGGAGGGTCTGAACGGTCACAGTGCCCGACGGTCGATGCGGGTGACACAGCGCGGTCGTGGTCGGGGATTCACAGCTACACTGGCACAGGAATGTCGACCGAGAGAAGCTCAGTCTTCTCCTGGGGCTATGATGTGAGTTGTGTCTGCTTTGCTGGCTTCAGTGTTGAATGCTGCCACGCTTCAATTAGGTAATATTTAAAATAAAAAATAAAAAATAAAGAATGCAACTAGTGGAATGTTTCCTAAATGAGTAGGCTATGTATGGTCCTCTGCTTTGTAGCTACTGATAACAATGTAAACGTTCCAGCCAATTGAGAAAGTATTGGATATGGTAACGGGGAAATCCAAGTTTAAAATCACCTTTTATCTTTGCTCCAATGTGGTGTAGTGGTGCTATGATAAAGCCATAATTAAAATATATGTGTGAGCTTTGTAAAAAAACATAGGGAACCTTTCATAGTTTCTCTATACATTATACAAGTGTTTTTTTTATTTTTATTTTATAAAAGTATTCCAGTTTTCCAGTTGATGCAAGATGCTGCTGGCTCTTTAATGAGCCGAGCTCCGCTGCGTTAACGCATCTCGGGGAGGAGGATTGGAAGTACACGCGCGCCTCTTATCCCTCTCTCCCCTCCCCACAGGAGTTTGACAAGGCAGCGTCGCGGCAAGTGCAGCAGATGTTTGAGGAGATCGACGAGGAGCTGTATGAGGGGCGGGGCAGGAGACAGCTGCGGGGATTGGAGGAGGAGTGCCAGAACTGGACGTCCAGATTCCCTCACTTGCGGTACCCTCATCTAACCCCTCTCCTCTCCACTACTGTGGATCAACATGAGGAACGCCCATTCCCCTTTAAACGAGCTGCTGCCCCAGCCTGCTGAAATCGTAACTGTCACCATAACTGTGCTTAATTAGCAAATATGCATTGCGGATCGGTTATTCCAGTGGGCGGTGAATTTAATCAGTGCCGTAAACAGAATTGTCTCCTGTGTGATCTCAGGATTCTGGGCACTCAACTGGTTTTTCCCACTGATGAGGGATTCCAGTGGTTTGCCATCACGGGAAAGGGGGTTGCCCCCAACACAGCGGGCAAAGACAAGCCCAGTGCTGAGTAAGTGTTTACTCTCTCCGACCTTCGCTGATCAGAGCTTTGTTTTTGCGACTCGCGTACTGTTCAAGAAACTGATGAAAAAAATAATGCTATTGTATCTAAACTCACATGCGTCACTCACAACTAGGAAACCAAAACAAAAAAGATAACCGTGACATTGTGTTCTTCTGCGCCTGTGAATATTTTGTGCGACCAGCCTTAGTGTGCAAGGGCGAAAGGCAGTGCTGTCCAGGTCGTACGCGGAGACTGACCGGCCCCATGGCGGTGAGGACCGGCCCCGGGTAATAGAGGCTGAGGGTCTGATGGAGGAATACCTGGCCTTTGACTGCCGTGACCTGTGAGTACGGCGCTGCTGCACCCACGTTTTAACTCTGCAGCGGCTAACCGCGCGCCTCAAACGCCACCTGCCTGCCTGTGTGTGTACTGCAGGGACGAGGACTGGGAGCGTGAATGCACGGGGGCTGAGCGGCGCCGCCACTGCCTGCCCCCCGTCTCTCCGTACCGGTGCCGCCGCCAGGCCGTCCTGGACCTCCTGTTTGATGACGTGTGGCGCCAGCTCGTGGGCTGGATGGAGGAGCTGGTACACAGACACTGGGAGGGCTGCGTCTCCGGTAGGCTTCCGCCTGGGCGGAGCCTGTTGCTGTGGGCCGTGTGTGCCGAAATACAGGAAAAGCACTGGCGTAATCTGGCGGATTACCCCACACATGTTTAGAGTAGGCTGCCCCACTGCTTTACAAGTTAGGATTATCATCAACAGATGGTAAAGCAGTATAATGCAGTATAATCATGCGGGCCTAGTTTACACTTGCAGGTTTTGATGAACCAAACATACGGGCATATTTGCTTTTTTGCTTTTTTATTTGCTTGTCTGGCAGGGCTTTACAGATAACAGAGCTTTACCCGCTATTTTATCCTTCTGTGGGTACAAATGAGAAATTCTCATCCTCTAGGGATGCTTTGCATTATTTTTCGTGTGGCTGATCGTGCTGGGCGGGGGGGGGGGGTCACCCCTACTCTGGGAGCGTGCAGGGGGGCCAGTGTCTTAAAGGTGTGTGTCTTCTCCCCTGTGCAGATGAGGAGAAAAGTGCAGTTAACCTCAGCCCCGTGCTGCCAGACTCCCACAACCCCTTCCTGCTTCTCTCTGCTCTGCCCACGGTCCCACCCAGATTGGGTCAGAGCAGGGTGCCCCACTTAACCGCCAACCAGCAGCCACAGGTCAGTGTTTCCTGGCCGGCGGATGTGAGCATCCAGGCATGTTAGTCCAGGCAGGGGGGGAAAACTGCTTTTTGGCTGAATAGAGTTTTGTTTCCCTCTCGTGATGTAGCGCATTACAGTGACACATTTTGTGCTTGAAGATGTCGGGCAGTGATTGGGTTCCAGTTTGACCTTTAGGGAGCGAGCCAAATGTCGGTCTTGAGCATCGCGTTGTGGACACTGCCTCACTGCTGACACTGTTTCTCCTGCTATTCCATTCCGGGGCCTTCCACTCATTAACTCTGCCTATGTCCTTTTTTTCCCCACCCTCCTTCCTGATCTGGTTCTCTCCCCGTGGTCTCTATCCTGTCAATCCGTCCTCCTTTCTTATTTCCTTCTCTTGTTTCCCAAGAGCACAAAGTCAAGGGGCTCAAAGCACAAGTCCAGGCGGAAACCCAAAAAGCAGAGAAAGCCTTCCACTGTATGTAACTCTCTGGCGGACGGAGAATGGAGTTTTTAGTTTAAAAAAGGGGCGTCGTCATCATGTTACGCTGTCAGTGTGCCTCGTCAATAACACACAGCTCAGTAACTCCACCCTCTCCTTAAGACGCTGATGTTTAGTTTTTTCCTACCCCTTTGCCTTTTTTCTTCTAAACAAACACGTAAAATTTTACCCTTTCATTCATTTAGCGATTTACTTGGATTTCAGAAAAGCAAAGGGTCCCAACTGGGTTGTTGTGTAGACTGAAAATTAGCAGAATAAAAGTCCGTGGTAGATTATTAATATTGGGTATTCCGTATTCACTCTTTATTCAAGATAACTGCTTGAATCATTGTAGTTTGTTTTGGTTAAATACTGGAGGTTTTCAACTGCAGAGAAACGGAAAAAAGTGAATATCCCTTTGGTATGCAGGGCTTTAGTTAGTTGTGGAGAACTTACACTCGTTCTCCCTGTGTCTCTCTCCCTCTCTCTGTTGTCCTAGTCCAGTAGAATCCCAGTAGGGGCGTCCGTGACACATCACAACCTCAGTGACCTCATTGTCATCCAAGGAATTCCGCTTCAGCAGAGGAACCTGGGTGTTCCGGGAGACCGAATACAGTACGGTGTCGTTAAAGAACCTCATTAGAGAATGTCGGGAGGCGGATAAGAGAAAAATTTAACCACCTGAATAGGGATTGGGGGTTGTATCTGTTTGACAGACACAATCATATATACGACTGCACGGCTAGACAATCGTTGTGTCTGTTTATGTTGATAGTAGTTACATCAGCCACAGAATCTACTATCTTAGTTGTTTCTCTGTGACTTTACATTTTGTTTAAGCGTTCAGTTGGCTCAGTCAGTGCCTTTCGTGATCAGTTGTTCCTGTGTCCCCCTGACTGGGAAAGGGACCCTGAGGAAAGGGTATACCATCGCCCGGGATCCGGAGCCATCCCCGCCAGCAAGCCACGGCCACGGCGCACCCTGGAGCAAAGCTCATCCTCGCTGTCTGCACACCGCCGTAACCCACCCCCACGCACCCTCCTGCCCTTGGTCCCCAGCCTGACCCAGGCCAGCACAGCTGGTTCCATGGATGAAGTCATACGTGGGACACGCCTGTGGGTCTGACTTTCTCCGCCCTTTTTTTTTGCAATTGATAAGTCCTGTGCTTCAACGAACAGCTTTTAACGATGAAAAACTCTTTTAAGACATTAAGACTCCTCCATACAGTGTGAGGTAAGGTCTTGCCTGGTCCATTTGGTGTTGTCCTTATGGATTGAATAGTCTTCTGCTCCTCAGGCCAACGGCCAGCGACCGCCAAGTCTCCCCGCCCATGCCTCTGAGTCGCAACACCCTGCTGCCTCCCATCTGGACCAGCGACGGCGAGCCCTCCCACGTGGGACCGCATTTCCGACCAGGCCAGGTACCCGTCCTCTGCGTGCACATTTGCTCGGGGGGGGGCGTGTCTGTCTTAATGCCTGGATCCGCCGTTCCGCAGCGTCTGAGGGGATCCACCAGCCGCGCCCACAGCGCGGTCACGGATGAGGCGGGCGGCTCCTTCCCGCGGGACAGACCGCACGTGCCGGATGTCTTCTCTCGTCCCAACACCACCCACACCTCCAGGGTACGCGCCCAGTGTGCCTGCAGAAAGAGACCTCGATGTCACCGCCAAAGTCAACAAAATGTATATTATATTACTACACATGGTCTGAAAATGGTTCCTTCTGTACTGTGGATGCCTTTAGTTATTCTTAGAACGGTTCGTTGACTTTGTTCTGTTCATGTATTTCTGCACGTTGAGATGAATGCTTTAAGGTTTCCTCTGTGAAGGACAAGGTTGTAGGAGAAGAGACTCGTGTAGCTAATCCTTGGCTCTTTTAGTCGGACACTCCCTACCGCCGATCCTTCACCGTGCTGGACAACGTTGGGGCGGGACGTCCCGGCAGAGCATCCGTGGGCACAGGTGGGTTCACGTTCCGCGAGGTTTGGTTACGGCTGTAGTGGTCTCGCGCGTTACTCGCATTTCCGCGTGTTCGTTACTCTCGTTCCCAGCTGACTCTCTGGGCATCGGGGTGACAGGGGTCGGCCTGGGAATTAGCAGCTCCTCGTTCCTTGACTCTTTCACTCACCACGCGCTCGGGCACTCCCCCAACGAGGATGAGGAGGAGCCGGACCCACAGGGCCGCCACCCAGGTCAGTTGGAGCCAATGGGAACAAGGCTCTGGCGGTCTTCGTTTGCAAAAGGCGGGGCCGAGTTATCATTGATAGCTGCTTGTCGGGAACAACCTCTTGGTGGATACCTCAGGACACTCATGGAGGATATCTAACAGTGATTTCATGCATCTTCGACCCACAGCACTACTGGTGCCGGTTTCAGTCCCAGTCCGCTCTCACAGTCGAGGGGCCCTTTCGTCGCGAAGCAGCAAACCGGGGCTATGAAGTCCAAACCCAGAGCCATGCTGTTGGCACAGCTTCCAGACCCTTTATATACAGCCACTCTTTTATAACAGAACCAGTGTTGTATTTATTTTTCTACAGCCCTATTTTTGTACTTTAATCTACAGCTTACATGGCAGCCAAAGACCGGTGGCGCTGAACTCGTCACCATCTGTCTCTTTATTCGTTTAAAAAACGCTCCCCTGCGTTGAACCATTGTGTAAGGGTATTCAGGGACAGGTAACGGGACAAGAGGAATGCTTTCCTCACAAAGCGTGACAGTTCAGGCTACCCTGCATGGGTGTGCTAACCTTTCGTGCTGCATTCGGAAGATCCAGGTAGCAGACTACAAGAAGAACTATTACCCCTAAATAAAGTTTTTGCCTCTATGTCAGGAGGCATTAGGGGTGTACGTGTGATTACTGCGGTTGTGTTTTCTCTGTTTTTCCTGTGCAGTAGGGAGAGTCAGTGAACAGTCGGGATTCGCATACAACTATTTTGTATTATGTAAGTAACAATCCTATAGTCAATGGGATGAGTAAGAGCTAAATGTAACTTTGATCTACCATCATGGATTTTGTACAAACAAATAAAGTTAGTTTGTAAATTAAGAATTTTTTTTGTCGTTTTTAAAATGAGCCATATATTAAGTGCAAAAAAACATACAGCACTAAATTGATATGCAATTAAATAATTCCAAGGATATCACAACTTGCTTGGTTAAAAAAAGTTGCTAAAGTGGTTACTGGGTTATAATTTTTTTGGGGTCTATTTTCAGTTCTTCATTGGGACTAGTTGCTTGATTAGACATCGATCCTGATGGATGACTTTAAAGTTGATACTGTACTTATATATTTCCGTTGAGATTCCTGAGATTGACGTGCCTTTCTATGTTTCTGTAGAAACGGAGGCTGATACATTGTTTAACTTCACCCAGATAGCAGCAGGGATATTTACAATCGCCATCTACTGGCCATTACGTTTATAACAATGAGTATGTTTATAACCGATCGATGCTCTTCCATGTTGGTGATGGATGAAGAAAGGCAGAGAAGTCAATGAAGTTCTACGACAAGGGTCCAAAGGGTCATGTTTGTGACCTGTCCCATACAGACCGAACTCAGAATTTTGGAAATAGTCACAATAGGGTATTTAGTATTTTCTTATCCTTTTGATCCAGAAGAGAACCAAAACGCTGTAGTAAGATTCTCGAATGACTGCAGTGTATCTTACTTACCATTGTTGTACTTACATTTAACAGGAAGACATTCAAATGGATGATGCTCGGCGACAGAACAATATAATATGGACAGGAAGTCAAGAATGCCATACAAGCCGTTTGGTTCTAATTCTAGATCTATATCGCTATAAAGTAAAAAATATTTCTCTTCATCAATTTCACATAAAATAGAAGTACTGAAGTAAACTAAAGACATTTGAAAACATCTTCATCAGAATACACTTTCATCCTTTCTTCTGTTTGCGGGGTCAACTGATGAGTGTTAAGAAGCGTTCTTCCTTGATGTGAATTGCTTTTGTAAGATGAGGTGTGCCACGGTCTTCGGCCGCAATTAAAGTCTACTCATGAAACTTCATTTGCTATTTTTTATTATGTAATTTTCAAATTAAATTGTGTTGATTCCAAGAAAACGCCACAGATCAACAGCACCATGTTCATCTATCATTACAGCTTGTTACATCATACATCACAGCAGCAGTAATAATTTTTAAGGGTATTTTTTACCCCCGTTTTTGCCAAATTAAATTCAGACTATGATATTACAAGCAAAGCACATTATAATATAATCACACAGGTTAAAATGGGATTTTATAACGTTACTCAGTACACCTTTGAATTTACATCAGAGTAGTTGCTGGAGATGGTTCGGACCCTGTGCGGACACCTGACGCGCGTCGAGGCCGAGAACAGAGATGAGTCGCGCACACTGAAGCCGATCACTAACTCATGCACAATGCCACATGCTACGGCAGAACACAAATCACTTTGCACGTTCCTAATTATCTTTTTTTTTTTTTACGGCGGTCGATATTATTAACACAATCGTTTTCTGTGGATAAAGACCAGTTCGGTTTCAACAGAACGCGAGTCCTTGTGTCTCGTCAGAAATCGAGCCTTTAAGCGACTGGCGCAGCAGCGGAAGAACGTACTGGCGGTGTGGTCATCCATTCTGTTATGGGGGCTTACGGTGAAGCAGTCGGACAGCCCTGAACGACTGCGTCACACCGAGCGTCCGCGGTATTTACCGCCTTTCCAGTCGCCATCCTTCTCTAAGGAAAGGACAGCAAAATCACTGGAAAGCCCGCGAGTCCGTCATTTCTTATAGGGAAAAATTCCAAGCTATTTGTTGTTACTCTGTTTGTTGAATCTTTGTAAGAAAGCCACCACAATGAATAGTTGGGACCAAAAATCTGAAATCTGAACTTATTCTCCACAGGGGCTACATTTTGGTAAGTCCTGATAGTAATTTATGTATTATGTCCATTGGAACCAGGAGACACCGACAGGAATCATCACTCAGCACTCTTTCCTGGTTCGTACTGTCTTGCTGTGGTATTTTACAGGAATCCCCCAGCGTCTCATCAGGTAGATGTCAAACAGGTAGGCTGTTCCAGGCTCCAGCCCTCCGATAGTAGCTGTGGTGACGGCTCTTCGGGGGTTGAGCTCCTGGAAATATTTACACAGGACCCTCTCCGTTTCACTGCGCGACTCTGGGCCCAGGCACTGCTTGGCGTTGGCTTGCTCTCCCTCCCCGAGCCTCCGTTTGTATAAACAGTACAGGCTCCTCTCCTCTGTGCCGAGCCACGCTAACGTGACCGAGTTGCAGCTCCTCAGCTTGTTGAATGACTTCATTTGCAGGGTAGCCGGGAGCACTGGGGCGGCTTGTCGATGGTAGGCAGAGGAAACTTGCATCTTTACTGTGGATTTCGCCGCCCTCACCGGCGCTTGGGTGGACCTCATGTCCTCCAGATGGATTAGGTAAGAGGGCTTTCCTTCGAGCCAGATCTGAACCAACTCCTCCCCCACTGGCTGGGAGACCAGGACCTGCCGTGCGTTGGAGACGGTGACCTTCACCTTTTGGGCACTGCAGCTCTGTAGGGTGAGGAGGGCACTTTGCTGCCAGCCCCGGGGGCGGAAGCTGAAGAACTGGTCACCCTGCTGTCCGCTTACCCGGAGAGGCACCCATCGCAGTTCACCTTCTCCCAGCGGAGTTATTACTGGTCTAGCCTCCTCGTGTGTTCGAGCGTGGGTGCCTTTGTATGCCAAACTAGTGCCGTTCAGCGTGTCCATCACAAAAACATCAAAGTAGTGCTGTGTGTCTGGGGTGAGTTCTGACACTGTGCACACACTTTCCGTTCCCCTGCAAATGCATTGCAACTCTGCGGGATCATTTAATGGGGACAAGGGGGACCCACCCGCGTCCTTCAAAGTATCCCACTGCTGCCACCACCACTCTTTGAGAATGGGCCACACCGTCACCTTAGGCTTCCTTTCCCTCTTCCTCCCCCTTTTCATGGCTTCCTGGACAGCGCACAGGCTTCCGAAGTTCTGCTTGTCATTGACCAGAACGCAGTACTGGTAGCTGTAGCTGCTTGGTGGGAGTTTTTGTATGGACGGGCTTGGCATCCAACTGAGTGTGACGCTGGTCATTCCCACCCCCAGAGTGTGGACGCGTGGGTCCAGAGGCAGCTCAGGGAAAGGCCCCGGCGTCCCGTCTCCCTCCTGCAGGTACACAGAGGCTTTGGTGTTCTGTTCCCTTGACTTCAATTGGAGGATGTAGACGGATGCAAGGGCGTGGGCTCGGCCAGTATAGACCTCTATGCGGTTGCCTGTGAAAGAATGGAGTTTCGTCTCTGTCCCAGAACCTCTCCACCACATCTCTGGCATGCTCTTCTTGGTACTCCCTGCAGGAAGGACAGATTATTCATGGCTTGACCGTATCGGAAAATTCACATAGAGTTACATGAGAGGCGATAATGTGATAAACATACAATGTGTTATAATGCGGTTGTATGTAATAATTCTGTTCATTTTGCTACCGTTCTTGAGATCAAGGGTGGTTTAATATTATGGACCCAAGATGAATTATTTATCCCATCCAAGAAGAGCCTTTCACTTAGTGCTGTTAAAGATTTGTAGGTCACCATGTATGACGTGGATTATAATGAAATATTTAAGCACGAAATGATGGGAGAGAACAGTGTTCTGCGATATTTCGCCTGGCTAATTTTTGTTCCCAAGTTTTCTTTGTCACTTTGTCAAACCCAGTCCCCATGATTTTTATCAGGGTGCGTCCTAGCAGCGCTCCACTCTTCGAACAGGAGACTGTGGTCTGAGGCACAAGACCAGGGGCTTTAAAGGTAAAGCCAAATACACTGCACACTGATGCTGAGGCTCAGGTTGTCAATTAGCCAATTAGCCAATTAGCCAATTGTCCATAGAAAATTATTGGAAGGCTGTTATTTAATGAGCATCCCATGAACACTCCCATTAAGGCTGGGAACAAATCAAAGCTTTGACAACCTTCTTTCCCAACCCGCTAATCACATTTATATAGTGCTTTCTAATTATGAATAGAAGAAAAAATACACTTGTGGACAAAAAAGTAAACGCTATTTAATGCAATGCTACATAATACAATTAGCGGGTCATCTAAGTTAGATTTTGTCCCAGCCTAAGTGCCAATGGCAGAACGCTGTAAATAAATGGAACACAGTCCTCGGGGATTACATTAGTCATTCTTTTAAAATATTTAATGTGCCTCAGAAGTTTTATCTCCCGGAATAAAATGGTTACACTGAGATCACGTTTTCTGAATCTCAACACATGACGAACGGTAGTGTGTCTGTACTGTGAATCTAGTGTAAGCCCTCAGTCTAATTTCAGGGCGATGGTGTACATTAATGTTTCACATGGCGCATGATTCAAATTCAACATTTCATTACAGAACTTACAGAGTCATTCTAGATGTGAGGGGGCATTAAAAGGGAAGTGTGGAAACAGAGGTACACGGTCGCACCTAAGCCTGAACGCATTGAAAAGGGTTGACATTTATAGTGTGCCGGAGTAGCTTTATTGCTTTGTGTACGAATGCGCCTGGCTCTGTCCTTTCCACTCACAGTGCAAGCTTTTAGAGGGCTTGTCCTTAAGTGTCCGAGCTGTCAGGCTCCATTCAATAGGTACATCGCAGGGGCTGACGGTGATCGACATCAAGGAGGTCCTCCTCTTCAGCGTGAAATACAGCCTGCAGGAACATATGTTATACCTGTGTGAGTCCTTATCATTCTCAACCGTAGACTCTTACTCTAGCAGACAAGGATCACGCTAAGCCAGAGAGAGGTACTCTTTTGCTCCTCCGGGGGGTAGACTACTCAGAGTCTACTTGATGTCGAATGCCATTTTATCTAGTTGTATCCACGGTACCCAGAACCAAATTCCAGCCTCTTTTCTGAGGTTAAAATGAATGCACATGAGATTTTAGATTCTAGTTTAGAATCCTATATAAACATTCAATGTCAAGCAGTTCCTGACCATTCATTCAGTATTGGCTGATGAACAGTGGTGCAACAGTGATCTGACCCCTGGTCCTGCCGTCGTTCCATTGGTGATTGCTACTCTAATCGGTTCAATCAAACATGGTTTTCTCCTGGGTAGTGATTTGGCTGTCAACCGTTGCCACCAGCCTGGCGCCTAATCTGGTTTGAGGCTTCATCTTCAGAAGTTATGTTACAACCTGCTCGCATAGCACTACTACCAACACCACTCATGTTTAATGACTAAATCAGATAAATCTGAACTAACGCATACAGCACCAAGCCGGATGCCTCAGGATTGACTTATTGATTGTGCAGACTCATTCTTCCGATTTAATCTCATGTTGCAAAATCCCACCTTCGTCCGTTTGTTCTCTTTTCTTTACCCCGTGCTATTCGTGTATCACCCTAACCTAAGGTTATTTTAACTGAAATCTTTGTGCCATTTCTCTTTGTTGTGTAAACCATTATCCTTTATTTATGTGTGATTGCCAATCATTTGTTATCTTGCTGTTTTAAAATCGCTCTCTCTTCATTCCCTTCTGTGATTTAATTGACTTATTTTTCATTTTTGGTCCTAGCTTGTTATCCGTCTTTTGAAATCCCTTTTCTTTGTCAGCTGAACAAAGTGGCCTATTGCTGCAGCATTGTTAAGGCGTTATACTAAATGAATCTTGAATGATTGATCCTCCATATAACCAGCGTTTATTTATTTTTCTTATGTCGTATTTTCCATTCCGCTGTTTTACATGTCGGAACCGATGGGAATCTTGCAGTTCACGGTTGGATGCACTTACTGATGTCCAGGTGCCTGCTCTGTGTCCCCACTTCAGGAACCAGAGAACTGCAGAAGCTAGCACGTTGAGCTGCTTTAAAACGTCTCTCTGTCCATCAGGTGTTCCATTTGTGTGGTTCAAAAGGTCGAGCCTTTGTAGTTTATACTAGGGCAACATTCCAAGCTATTTCTCATTAGTGCGTAATGGTGCGTTATTACCAAAACACATTTAAACAGTCAAATTCATGAAGAAGTAATTAAGCTAAAAAGGCTTGTGTCTCCAGCCAGTGTGCAAACCACAAAAAGCAACAGCCAAAATCCTGCCCCCCCCTTTCCTCCCTCCAGTGCCAGGGTATTCTCTTACCTCCGGGTTCGATCCTTGGGCAGGGGGATGGGAGTCGCTTTGCCTTCCGTCAGCCATAAAGCAGGCCTGAGTGGCACCTCGTTCTCAGGGGTGAGAGCCGGGGCATCCTGGGATCGCACTGGGCCACAGGCCAGAGCCACGGCCACACAGCAGTACCACGGCAGAACCATTGCGGGACACCTCCTCTGCACCTGCGTGGGGTGGGGCAGAGAGAGCCGGAGGACAAGGCCGGAGCCTCTCAGCTCAAGGCAACGCGTCAATCAAATCTCATCTTGGGAATGCGAAAACTTCTTCACTGCTGATGATTCACTGACATAGGAAAACATTTCTCTCGTTCAGAGAGAATTATTCATGTGGGGAATAAATTGCCACACTATATTACTCTGGGATCTGCATAACCCAGCTTGACACTTGGATAAAACTCACTCACAAGTTGAGTTTCAAAGCATATTGTGGGTGCAAATATCATTCAAGAGCCAAGTCCTTTGAAAACAGATCTATTTATGGTAACAGTGTTCACATAGAATTGTTCTCCTAATAGAAGCCTTCTGTAGGCTTTTTCAGTTCAGCACCACTTGCTATCACAGTGAGAGAGGTCTTTTTATACTGAACATAAAACACCTTGAACCATAAAAAAAGAATCCATCGGAAATCAGAGCACAATCTGTCAAACCGAGAAGAGACGTGATGCCGTGCTAACGAAAACACTTGAAGCATTTTGCGTTCAAGAGACTGTGGAATACTGGAGACATTATTCCTGCAGAGGACACATGCTAAATGTGACAGTCATCAGAAGACTTCCCTGTGTGTTTCTGTAGGCTAAAACGTTGTCAAACTGACGTGACGATAGGGTCACAACTGTAGATATGGCTAGAGGCTCGAGGCACAGAATTAAAAGTTTCATTATGAGTTAAAGAAGCTCTCATTACGCCTGTGTTGTCTACACCCTACGGAGGCAGAAGCACGGACAAAACAGATGGATTTACAGAGAGAGTGAAGGAGAGAGAGATGAGACAGGAAAGAAAAAAAAAGGGCACACAAACGGGTCTGATTGGTATTTACCTCCATCCTGCGGCTAATGGGTCCACAAACACCACATATCTGTCACATCTCCAGTCTCTGAGCAAGAGCTTCACACATCTACACGCATTTATAAAGATATCATTATGAGGAAAAAGTGCGTCGTAGTTTTGCATTAAATATGCATGAGGCTCTTCAGCAATTACAGCCTATAGAATTTTCATAAGCCAAAGACCCAGCCGTGAGCCTACTCAACTTAAACAACACTATAAATAAGCTCTCTACTGAAAAGGCTGGTGGCGTGGCTGCAACGTTATGTGTGACTGAGGTCTGTCTGTTTGAATCCATCGAATCGTTTCAGGGAGCCCGGGGCTCTTCAGTCGTTTCTGAAAAGACGGGTATGGTCTCAGATTAGCTCTTGTCCACCGCTGATGTCGCATTTAACACAGAGTAAAATAAAGTAATTACCCCGAACACCGTTCCCTCAGCATTTCTGCCCACCCCGTGTGTGTCTCTTCGGCGAGTTGAGAGGCTCATGGTGCAGAAGGAGCAGACAGTGGTGAGCGTCATCGATTTTACACGGTTGGGGTTTTCTTTCATTTCCAGGGTAACTTTCAGTGAATTTAACATACCCCCCCCCCCCCATCTCCCTTAACTGCCCTAGTCCACAGACCCCCTCTTAGCTGCTCATCTCAACCCAAAATTAGACAGACGAAGGGGAAACAGGAGAGGAGAAAAGATGAACTACGAGGAGGTGAGTAGATACAGCACGGGAGTTACTGAGTGACACAACCTTCCTCTGTTTGCTCTGTAGATTAACAACAGCATTAAAGTACCAAAACAGTTGTTGCAGTTCCCCAAATCGTCTCAGGGCACTCACAGAAAAAGGAAGTGATGGCGATCACGGTTTAAACAACGCGACAGAGGTACAGAGTGTTGCGGTCGGTTCCTTACCCTACGGGACGACTTTCCTCCACGGAGCCCCCAGAGTCAGAAGAACAGAAACCCTCTCGGCCCCAGCTCTCCGAGAGCCGATTCCCTGCAGAGGTGAGAGCGCTCCCTCCCCCCGTCCAGCTCGCAGGTGTGCCCGAGGTCCCGGCCGGCCACCAGACCGAGGCGTCCACGCCACACGTGTGGAGCTCCTGGGTTTTAATCACGAGCAGTCGGCCTGAGAGCTGGGCTGTCTGGAGCGTTCCTAGCCCAGATCAGAGCAGTCTGCTAAGTAAGCTGCACAAATCAAACAGAGGCACGCACAGGCTTGTTTGTGAGTGTGTGTGTGTGTGTGTGTGTGTGTGTGTGCGTGTGCGTGTGCGTGTGTGTGTGTGTGTGTGTGAACAGTGTGAGTGAGGGGAGTGATGGGAAGAT
>JAOVYW010041183.1:5974-16804 GCA_025775045.1 Hiodon tergisus | reverse complement strand
TATTTATTTATTTATTTACGGCTGGGACTAAATCAAAACTTTATCAACCCGCTAATCGCATTTTACATTACTAGACTGAATAGCATTTTCTTTATATGTGTAGACAACAACTCTAATAAATACAGTGCTAACTAAATGCGAGGGTTGTCAACGTTTTGGTTTGGCCCCAGCCTAACTCACACGATGTTTCGGCTAAATGCTATTATAATTATACAGAATGTAGAGGGCCTTCCATCTCTGATATATGATTTTATGTTGTTTATGCCTAATACATACATATTAAAGTAATGGCTGAGTAGAACACTCACCTGTTAGAAATCTTCCATATTGGCAAGGTCCAGTTTCATCTTCAGGAACTCGTTACACAGTTATAATATTAAGCCGGACTTACACCAAAATCTCCTATTTGTAACGTTTCTTCTCCTATAGTGTGCCATAAGCACCAAAAATAAATATACTCCTGTCACATTATCTTTTTTCTTAAAGAAAACCATGGACCAGCGTGACCCTCAGTGCTAAATAGACTCCGAATGTAATCGAAGCTCTTGGGTTAGTGAGAGGAAAACTGGGCCCGAGGAAGGGGGGCGTGACGCGTTTGAGATGTGTCTGTCATAAAAAAAGATCTCAACAGACTGAATCAATTAATTTAATTAAATAATGCTTGTTTTTTTTTGTACAAAAAATGTTATTCCATACTGCTGATATTTGTTTCAAAAATGTCCTACGCTGCCAGCTGCTATCCAACTTGGACAGCACTGTTTATAGAGATTAAATTTAAGAGAAATGTTTACATTACAGCCACCTAAACAGACTTTTCTGTTCAGTGATAGCTTCATGCTTTGTAAGCTTACTTATTTTTTATAGTAGGAACAGGATGATTTTCCTTTGTTGGATGTAATAACTACTGTAGTACTTCTACCACATCGTTGTAGCATATTTACTTTGTAATTTATGGTTTAACTAAATGGGTATGCCGATTTAATGTTATGTGTACGTCACTTTGGATAAAAGAGTACGTAACGCTAATAATTGTAAACGGTTTTCATGGATAGTCCTATTTATTGGAATATGTTCATAATATATAGCTAGAATATGTATCATAATTATATTAGGTGTTATTTATTCTTAATTTAGGTTATATAAAGTTATATACTGTATTGACATTCGTCCGTTTCTATTAAATGTAGGCTACATCGTGTTAAAACAGTAGTCGTGGGTCTTTTTCATAAAATGTCTTTATTTTTTATGTTCTAGAGATGAGTGTCAGCAAGAACAGCCAATACGGGGGTTGATTGTAGGAAAGGAACCAATAAAATTACAACCTGGGCGTAAAGGAAGTTGAGAGATTTTTCTCGATAACAACGGAGTTCAGGCCAAGGTTACTGGAAAGCTTCCTCAAGCTTGCTTGTTAACAGGCTACATTTGTTTAAATTTATTTGCGACCTCCATTCTTCACTAAATTAGGTAGCGAACAACTTTTAAGGTAAGCAGAAACATGAATGTTTTTACACTGATATTAATTTCTACTGAAAGTGTTCCAATACTGACGGTATTTGTTGATTCTTAAAACTGTTGATTACTTGCAGAGGATGGCTGTTTTGCAAAAGCATTCTTGTTTTATAAATATTAGAAATGCTTTGTAAGTGCTGTCTTTGTATTTAATCTTATGGAAGTTGGCTTTCAAGTATTTTATGTGTGATTCTAATGGAGAAAAAACTCACTCGCTGAAGTCTGTGGTAAATACAGTATAGCAGAGCCTTCCAGTCGCAGTTGTGTAAATCTTAGCAACGTCTTATCTCTTGGTGTTTGGGAAAATGGTCCACTGGAGACCCCCTAAAGTCTCCAAAGGACCAGTTTTAATGAAAACGTGTGTGTGTGTGTGTGTGTGTGTGTGTGTGTGTGAACAGCAAACATAAGTTCCATAATAATAAAAATACAGTATAGTCCTGCTCAATAATCACACATCAACCTCCCCTGTTGACGTTGAGCTTCTGGTTTGGAATCTTCCTCTAGCCGCCAGCTAAGCTGCCTCCTAGCAACGCTGCTCACCGTCTCTCTCGTGATCTCTCCATCGAGAAAACGACAAATGCGCAACAAAGACTTGAACTCATTTTCAGCCTCATTTTCAGTTATAACAGAGGCCCAATGATTTTTGAGCAGAAAGTGTACATGACACCCTACAGAAAGTACGGAGAAACCTATTTACTTGCTGAAAATGTAAGAAGAAAAAAAGTTGCATTGCATAGTTAAATATCTACTAGTTATTTTATGGCCTTAAGATTTTTTTACATTTATATGTATAGATGTGTTGAATGTGGGATAATTTACAATACAGGTATATTGGTTGGTAAACTGTAGCATTCAGTAGTCCGCAAAGGTAGCATGTCTCAACAGGTTACGAATGCGGTGACAAGTAGCCATACACATATAAGTTTGCTAAAAACTGTGTGTTTTGTTGTCAGGTTATTCTGCTCTGGAAGTGGAATGGCTGCCACAGAGGACACTCCGGGGATTGTCAGTGGCAGAGACCCTGAAGAGGACACAACAGCTGGCCTGGGTGATGGCGCTCAAAGTTTTACATCTGCTAAAACGGGAAGAGGTCACGCCTTGCTACTGGACAGCGGGGAGGATTTTGAGATGTTAAACAGCATGGATGATGAAGATGAGGATGACGACCTTCCACCTCTGGAGAATAGACGGGAGGAGCAAGACGTACCGAAGGCAGTGAGGATGCCCGACGTGGAATCTGACACTTCCTCAGTTCAGACTGAAGAGTGGCTTGATGTACTGGGTAATTGGTCACAATTAAAACGCATTTACTTTTGATGATCTGTTCACTGCTTGGGTGAGGGGAGTGTTTCCTATATTGGTATCCATGCATAACAGAAGTAGCTAAAATCTTCCTATCTTTTTTTGTTTTGTTAATGTTAATAATTCTACAATGTTTGAGCTCTCATGGTACAGCCATTGATTCTGAAACAAGAACTTGCATGCTACGTTTCCATCATTAAAGAAAGGGTGTTAAACCAAATGTTTCTAAAATGCTGAACAGATACCTACCCAAATAGTCTGAAATGGCTCAAAAGTCCTGTTTCTGCGCAGGAAATGGGTTGCTGAGGAAAAAGGTTCTAGAGGCAGGAAAAGGGCCAGACAGCAGGCCACGGAAAGGTCAAGATGTTAAAGTAAATCTGAAGACCTCATTAGCCGATGGCTCCACTTTTGAGGAGCCTGGCCTCTGTTTCACTCTTGGAGATGGTGATGTTATACAGGTAAGGACTGCAGACGTGACCTCACTTGCGTTCTGACATTCAGTTTCTGGAACATCGGTGAACTCGTACATGGTTGGCATGAATGTATTGTTTCACTGGCTTTGTTAGGCACTAGATATTGCTGTACAGCTAATGGAGATGGAGGAGAAGGCACTGATCTGCACCGATTCAAAGTACGCCTATGGAGCCCTGGGAAGGTATGAGGCATCATTAGTCCATTAGCATTGAAAGAAAAAGCGCCTCTTACTGTAAATGCCTAATTGTTTAATCTTTACCAAGATTATTCCCACTCTGCTCCACTGAGATGTCCTGGTGATGGTCTGCCATCATTTATGTGTCATCACTCCAAACTACTGGCTTTCCGCTTTGTGCCCCAAATAGCACGACCCCTGCTGTCCCCCCCAATGCTGAGCTTGCACTAGAGCTTCAGCTACTGGAAGTCACCGATGCCCTGGACCTGGAGCTTCTGCCCCCCGCAGAGAGGATCGCCCTGGCTGACCGGAAGCGAGAACGGGGTAACGTGCACTACCAGCGGGGGGACTATGCCTTTGCAGTGAATTCCTATGGTATCGCCCTACAGATCACGGAGTCCAGCTCCAAAGGTGAGACCTGGAGTCAGTCTGAAGATGTGGAGAAATTCTTACCGTAAATATCATTAAATGTTTTACTTGTACTCTGGACTTGAGTGCAAAAATTTGATTTACTTGGATCCTTATCAATATGTGCTTCTCATTTACTGTGTTTGTATGAGCAGTTATGCATCAGTATTTTCATGTTATTGCATGTTACTGTAAAAAGATGAGGTTATAGATTCACTGTTCTGTGTGCCGAAATATTTTGATTGATATATTATTTTCAGCTTTTCAAAGGGTGTCAAAGCCATAATTCAGAGAAAATACGAGTAAAATATTAGATTCAGTGACCTCTGCTACATCCTTACGTTCTGCGGACGTAGCGGTGGACAGCGGGTGCAGTGCCACTGAAATCTGATCTGATCTGTTCTGCTGCATTGTTTTCAGAAGATCCCAGAGAGAAAGTGCTGCTTTCTGTGCTGCTGATTTGCTTGTTCACACTGCCAGGGTGATGTGAACCTGAGCGTTGATTCTGAATGCTGTGTGTTTGCATATACTGAGTCTGTGTGTTTTTATTATGATATGTGACTATTTATGTCTGTGCACCAGTGGACATCAGTACACAGGAAGAGGAGGAGCTCCTGGATGTGAAGGTTAAATGTCTGAACAACATGGCTGCAGCTCAGCTCAAGTTGGATCACCATGAGGCTGCCCTGCGCTCATGTGTCTCTGTTCTTGTGCACCAACCTGACAATGTCAAGGCCCTCTTCCGAAAGGGAAAGGTAATCCATCCTCAGCCAAGATTTGGTGCAAGTGTATTTTGAGTGCCTGGGAGTGAACAGGCACGTGTGAGGATGTTGATTTGAGGAGGTGTGCCACTGCTGTGGCTGGTTTGCTGAATCGCTGTGTCTCTCCAGGTCTTGGCATTGCAAGGAGAGTACGCTGAAGCCATCAGAATTTTGAAGACTGCTTTGAAACTGGAACCCAGCAGTAAGGTACTATGCTGTGAAGTGATTTACTGACTTGTCAAATATTCTCTCAAACAAATCTATGCAAATCTGTCAAAACTGTCTCACAGTTCACCAGTGAAAATGAAAGGCTAAAGCTTTTTGATTTTTACTTCAAAGAATGACTGGGTATTGAAGCTTGTTATGTATGCCGGAAATATGTAATAAGTAGTTTAGTCTTCAATGTCCCCCATTAAATAAGGCATATGTTTACACAACTGGTGCATAACAATTAACAAGCTATTGGTCTGTAGTGTTGCAATTCTACCACAAGGTGGTGTAGGATTATCAGCCTTCAGACATACTACTGGCTTTCCCAGCACGCTATCTAATGCGCTCCCACTACACTGCATGAATTTTCCTGACACTCATTGGTTTAATTAAATGTTCAGGCATACAGCGTCATCCAAACTAGCCTATCATTTTTAAGATGGTACCATGGATTAAAAATTATTTTGAATTTCCCCATTTATAGAATTGCTTCCAGTGAAAACGATGTGGATGTCAGAATGTTTTCCGTGTTCAGATTAGAGATCACTTTTGTTTGTGAAGTACCCCTGTCTTTTCACTTGCAAAAAAAATCAACAGGGGGGCAGGGCCAAAAATGTCAGGGACCTGGTTGCATAACCTCTGCATTGTAGGCCAACTGTCTGGAGCCGTCATAGTGCAGGGTTTGCAATCTGTTGTATCAAGCGAACAGTCGAGTGTTTGGTGGTTTCGCTCTCATTCGGTGCGGTCAGACAATCGTGCCTGCGGGCACCTCAGGAATCCCTTGCCAAGTTTCCAGTGGAGTTTTTTAGCTAATCTAAATAGCAATTGTATGTGAACTATAACAAAGCAAAAACTTTGAGTGCCTCTAAGAGGCTCATGCTGCCAAGATTCTGTGCAGATTTTATGAACGTCTACCTTGTTACTTCTTTTTCCCTCCCCTTTCCTTTGAGATCTTGGCGTCTCTATTGCTGGAGGTCTTGGACTGGGATTCGCTCTGTTATGCTGATCACGTTGCGTTGTATATTTCGATCGGCTCTAATCGGTACATCAGTCAAATGCTACCTGTATCAACACGCACAAGCCTCACCTGACGATCAGACCCTTAGGAGCATTCTGGCCTTTACTCCAGGATGTTCAGGACGGGTGTCTCAAGTCTGCTGCTGCGTTCATCAAACTTGTTATTCGTAAAGTCAGAAAAGTGAAGAGCAAGTGGTGAAAGCAAGCCGTCAAAACTGTAGTCAGTGCCCAACCTGAGATAAAGAATTGCGTTACCAAGAAGTTTTTTTTCTTCTGTTTTTACATTTTTTTTATTGTTTATTTTTAAAGCTACTCCTTTCACCAAAAAGTGAATCTATATCTCCTGTGCAGACCATTCATGCAGAGCTCTCCAAGCTGGTGAAGAAGCATTCTGAGCATAAGGGCGCAGAACAGGCCATGTACAAGAAGATGCTGGGCAATCCGTCCACCAGCGGCCTCCAGAGGCACCAGGCAAAGTCCTCATGGGTGAGACTCTTTTCCATGACTTATGTGGCTCCCAGTCATTCCGATCTGGCTTGTAATCTAAGATTAGCAAAATGGCTATAATCTGAAGTGAGTTGCTGTTACATCTTCACTGCTGACCTACAGAAACTAAATCCTTTTAGGCGTAACTTTGCTGTTTGAATGCAATATCATTTATATTGCCTGACTACAGGACACCATTCCCATGGGCAAGAACTCCAAATCGCTGACATTGCTGTGCCATAGTTATAGGTTTGCCTGTGACATGTTACTGTTAAAAGTGTAGTTTTCTTTCAGTTATACCTTGTAAATGTTTCTGTGTTTCTCTCTCTTCCATCAGAGTGTCAGTTGGAAATGGCTGTTTGGTGCCACAGCAGTTGCCATTGGAGGGGTAGCCTTGTCTGTGGTCATTGCTGCAAGAAACTAAACTCTTGACAGGATAGTGGTATGTTTCCTCATTCCTCTCAAAGCCGAGTTACTCAGAAAGAGACGGGGGGCAGCCTATCCGCTAGTAAAACAAGGATTCGAATGGGATCAGCCAGGATGTGGTCCTTGTTTGTGAAGCTCTGAGTGCCGATTTGAATTTGCTGCTTCCTTTGCTTTGAATCGTAAGATAAGTGACTACTGTTAGGTGTGCATATATGCGTCAGTGTGTTGCGAGACAGTTGCTGTATGTGGCTGTCAACGCAGCGAATGTTCCACTACACTGCACGTACGGTCTCAGTTCTGGGATATTGGTCATCCAATGGTTGCACTGGTAAAGTACATTTTGTTCTCTGATGTAAATTTAAACTTTCCAATATATCGATTATTTTACTTGCATGGCATTCCAACATCTTGATTCTATACCAAGAATTTTGAAGAAAGTTTTTGTCCTTTTTTTTTCTTTCTTGTTTTCTTTCTGAAGGTGTTTTGTCCATGTTAGTTTTAAAGGTTAGTGCATTTAGCATATGTATGTAATAATGCAAACATAATGGTCTGGTTTGTTCTGTTTTTTTCAATTTAATCTAACAAAATGCATTGGGTTGTGTACTTAACCTCTGACTTCACAATTACCAATATATCACCAGGTTTACAAAGCTGCTCCCTGTAATTCAAACAGATGTGAATGATAAAGTGTTTGTTTAATAAAAATTAATACAAAAGGTAAACTGCATGGGCTGCAGAATGTGCACCTCTTGCACAACTGTCCTTTTTATAAAAAAACATTTCCCATCGGCATATGAAGTTTCTGTGGCTGGTTTAGTAGCTGTAGGAGAAGAGTATTTGATAATTGTCTATGGCATTCCTGAGTTTGTGTTTATTTGTGTCTCTAAATTAAAGATTGTTTCCCTATTGTCAAGTACTCTCAATGCTGGAGATTAACCCTGAGCAGGCTTTTGTATGCAGCTGCACTGTTGACTTGCATGCATAATTGTTTCCCACTTTGGTTCATGATTCAAAGTGGTCCAAGCATTTTGTTTTTTCCTGTTCTTAAATGCTAATTTAATCAGCCATGCCAAGAAAATTAGTTGTTCTTTGGAAAATGGAACAAATGGAGACTAGATGGTTTGTCAATGCATTTGCTGCTCATAAAATTTAGCACATCATGAAAATATTTTAGGTTACCAAGACCTTGTCTGACTGTTGGATGGCTCTGACCCATGCTCTTGCTGTTGGGGTCTGTACTTCGGCTCATCTTTAATAAGCATTATTCAGTGCTTTACGCTGTCCTCTTTTTGTTAATTTCCTTTTAAATGTAACCAAAAACATTACTCAACTCCCGAAAGCGCACATACTTTTGAAACCTGACACCAAAATGATTCATGCCCCTAAATATCTACAATATATCTGCAAAATGCAGCAAAAATAATTACGTTTTCTGGTGATGCGTTTTAAAGTTTCTCAAAGCTGTCATTGGGTCCCTAATTCCATGGGATATGAAAGAAGGTAACGCCGTAGAAAGGAAATCCTGTTGTAACATATGCCATCTTGGTAATAATTGGGGAACTTTCAAAAAAGTACAGAAAGTCACTGATCTTCACATGTTAGAAGCTGATTCTTTCAGTTTCCACTATTGTGTCCAGAAGGTGGAATGAGAGGCAACCACAAATCCCAGGCTTAGACTTCCATCATGACAATCTGGAATCCCCAGGATAAAACATTTACTATGCAAATATGAAGTTCACAGCAGAGTTGCCAGAAGAAGCCTCCCCAAAAAGGTAGGGACATACCGGTGAATGCAGCTGCATCACTGTAATTTGGATTACGGAGCTATTAAACTATTTGCAGGGCTCTGCAGCAGTTGCAGCCTACTCGTTCGCAAGTTTGGCTTCTGCTGCATCTATCCCTTCTACTTTTGTACCTCTTTTTGAATACCTTGCATATTCACACACCTGTTGTGCTCCTTGTCGTCAGCTTTTGCGACGTACCTTGATGCATTGCACTGACCCTTGCGTCAACTGGTTGTTCCAATGTCTATGGGGCTTGACGTTTAACCCTTCATCGAGGCAGATCACGATTTGAAGGTGGCGGTAGCGATGCTCCCCCGATGCAGAGATTTGCTTCACCTGCAAACTCCTACACCACCTGCTCTTATTCCACTTCCCCTCCAACTAGACAAGTGTCAGCCCTTGTCCCATGGCTATGACAAGTGGGACAAAATCTGCAGCAGGCCCCCGTCGCTGGCCTTGAAAGGCAAGTTATGGAGTGCCTAATGCAACCTACTCCAGCTCCTTGGTTGTCAGTTGGAGCAGGCTGAAAATTTGATCTCACTTGCTGCCTCAGAAGGGCTTGAGAGGCTCGAGGAGGCCCCTCTTGTGAGGTCAATGCTGTGGAGAGCCACAGATGACCTTGGCATGTCCTGGCTGATCTCACAGGAAGAGGGCTTCTCATTATTTCACACCCAGCAGGTTTCCACCGTGGTTTCCACTCCATCCACCCTGATTTTTGGCAGGAGCTGCAGACCACTTGGCTGTATCCAACTATGGGCCTGGCAGTCCAGTAGTCGATTAATGAAATGACTTTATATGTGCCTCTCTTACTTGTTGACTGTTCCGGCACTACCTCTGCCCATGGACCTTTCTATGCTATCCAAAGACACTACGTGTCCTAATAAGCAGTGCAGGGTTACTGAGAGTCTCCTTAAGAGAGCTTACTTTTATTACCAGTCTAGGAAGCTATGCAGCTGTGCTGGGTGTGTATTGCTCAAGGCTGCTGACCTTGGTACCAGCTTGAGCTGACCAGACTGCTTGGTCACGCTATGGACAGGAATATGGATGTTCTGGTGGCGGCCCACCACCAGCTTTGGTTCTTGCAAGCCAAGCTGTCGGATGCCAACAATTCAGCCCTTTTGACCCTTCAGTGCATGACCTTTAAAGCTCACTTCGCTGACTTAGTGCCTAGGAAGATACTGGAGTGGAAGGTTATGCTAAGCCACAGTGGCACTCCCAGGAGCAATCCCAGGCACACTGCTCAACATCCAGTTATTCCAGGCATGGTAAGCTGCCTCGGTCCACAAGGGAGGGCCGCTGCTTTCCTTCTCTTTAGGAAAGCAGTGGCCCTCCTTTTTCCCGGGACCAACTGCTATGTTTATCGCAGTGCAACTCTCATGTTATGAGCCTCATTTGGGACATATGTGGAAGGGCTCAGATAGACCGCTTTTTCCTCCCAAGATACCTTTTTCCCCTAGTGGTTGTCCATAAAATGATTTGCGGGGTGTCTGGGGAAAGGCTTAGGATCACATTTACAGGCTCAGAGCCTCTCCAAGAGGCCAGGTGAACCACAGCGGCGGTCAAAATTGCGTATCGGTTCAGCAAGATGCCCCTGCCTAAGCGGTTTGCTAACCATTTCACAAGAGGGCAGGTCACTTCTTAGGTGACGCTTCATCTGTCCCTGCATCTCTGCTGTTTGGGCGACTGCACACGTTCACCAGATTCTGTTGGCTGAACGTTGTCGATGCACGGGGCCATGAATTTGAGACCGGAGGGCTGAGGACGGCCTCTGGACCTGCGCCCTCCGCTGTCGTCTGACCGGTGAGTCATTGGCATGTGTATATTGGCCATTAATGTGATGTACATTGAGTTGCTCTCAACGGCTGGGGTATACCCACCCATATGTAAGGTTTTATATATGTAAGGGAATCTACGGTTATTACAGGTCCCTAAAATAGAAATATTAACCATCACTCTTTGCGGTCGTTGTGGTGCCGCAGCGGCTCAGAAGTAAAAAGAGGGAAGGCTTTGTATTATATGAGTTGAGGCATGACGTCAGGCGCTTTTGCATAAATGCAACAGAATTATTATAAAGAAAAGAAAATAAGTGATGGTTGATATTTCTATTTCAGGGAAGCCCGGTCATAATAATAACCCTATGTTGTATATTGTGCCCACTGTAAAATATGGAGGTGGATCTATTTTGCTTTAAGGTGTGTCGCATCATCTGATACTGTTGCCCTTGTTAGTATTTTTTAGCCGAAAATTGAGCTAAAATTTAATTCCAGCATGACAACAA
>JAOVYW010041162.1:0-26388 GCA_025775045.1 Hiodon tergisus | reverse complement strand
ATATATTTTTATCATTTCACTTCACCAACTTAGACTATTGTGTTCTGATCCATCACATAAAATTCAGATTAAAAAAAACATTGAAATAAAGTCTGTAATGTAACAAAATAGGTAAAAAGCCAAGGGGGGTGAATACTTTTGCAAGGCACTGTACATTTCTGAATTCATGGACTATGTGTAAAAGGTTCTGTAATTTCTACAGAAAAAAACAAAACAAAAAGTTATGCTGTGTTTGATGTCCAGTAACCATAGGCCAAAATGGCATCTAAATTTTAAGAACATTTCTTGCATTGGTCTAAAATAATGTGTGTATCATATTAAATGGAATGCACAGTGACTGAAGCGTATTTGTAATTTACATATTTAAGTGTATTTGCAAGTTGTGAAATGTAGAAAAAAATGGAAAATGAAAATTAAATGAAAATACTATATTCACAAACAAATTCAAACTGAATTACCAATTTCTTTTATTGAAATAATAATTTACAGCAAAATTTACAGATATACTTTACATTAAGTAAAAAAAAAAAAGGATACATCAACCAGTGCATTGCATCCAAAATAATCACTTCTCACTGTTCATAAACATCCTCATGGCCATCTATGACATTCATTTTCAACCAACTGTATTTATGTGGATTTGACATTTATACTTTCAGAGAAATTGGCAATGCTCAGTTGTGCAGTCAAATCAGTTTTCTTTAACGTTCACTACACTACGGAGTTGAATGCTGAAGTTTTGTAAGCAGACTAATGCTAGTGGGAGGAAGAGCAGTCAAATCACATTTCACAGTAGCAATAATTTTTTTTAAATATACAAAGCAATATTTAATTTGCCTTGCTATTTCAAAAAAAAATATTTTCTTCAGCCATCCGGCAGTACTAACTTTCAATAAACACAGCGCACTCTTGTTTGCCGCTTACCATTGCATTGAATAAGCTTTCATTCACAGTAAATACTTGAAAGGGTTTTTACACAAGTCTCATCAGACAGCACACATTGGTCATCAGAACGGACATTTTGGTTTTCTAAGACAGGCTGTTATCATTTTCTGCGTGGGTGCCGAGAATATTTTTAGCTCCGTTCTGCCACTTAAGAGCACTCTCCAAAGCCGTCTTTCCTTCCTGTATCGGAGAAAAATTAGGCTTGTTCAATGTTTCTCAAATATAATATTACATCCCATTTCAAGCATGATACATGTTTTAAAAAGTTTATCACCTTCAAAGAAACGTTTTTGATAAAAATTAACTGATCACTGTTATTTACAAATAGACTGAACTTCCCGTTATGATTAATCTATTTGTTTTTCCTCTTTTGGACATTAGATACGTCTTGGTGTTTATTGACTGACAGTAATAATTGATACTTCTACAGTGCATATGAGCCTTTCCTAAATTACAGTGTTCCAGGTAAAGGCAATGCTAAGACTGAAGAACATGGATGGTTTATATTAAAATGTTACTTACATTATTCTTGATTTTTAGGTTAGCTCCATGGATCAACAATAGTTGAATTAATTTGAATCTGTTAATTCTGACAGCATCGTGCATGGCTGTGTCTCCATCCTGTATGAATGCAGAAGAAGAAAAATGTCATAAGAATTAAGGCAATTTTTCGATTTTTTTTTTACCATACTAAGTAGAGTGCCATGAATATAATCCTTACTCTGTCTTTGGCATTGACGTCTGCACCACAGTGAATGAGATGTTCAGCACACTCGTAGTGTCCAGTTCTTACTGCAACATGTAGTGGAGTGCTGCGCAGCTGGGAGACAACGTTTATAAGTTTGTTTTTGTTTTATAAGTATATTTTACTGAGTACTACTTAAGACTACTTGCTCGAAGTCCTATAACATCTCTCAGGCCCCGCTCTGCATGCTGCCCATACCTTGTCTCTGGCATCAACCTTTCCTCCATGGTTGAGCAGCAGCTCTAGTGCTGGCAGACAACCCCCCCGACAGGCCCAGTGGACAGCTGTAGAATCGAGCTGTTTGGAAAAAGAATATAATGTCACGGTTGCATCTAGCAGCAGAACCCGAGGTGCAAAAAATATGTCAGGTGAAGTGCATTGCACATTGATATCTGCTATAAAGCTGCCGAATCACGTGAGGATAAAACTGTAAAGAAATTATATATTCATGAGAATACCTTATCCTTCTTCTCAACCAGAGCTCCTGCTTCCAGCAGCCTCCTCACAAGCTCCACGTGGCCACGTGAGCACGCTCTATGCAGTGCAGTTCGGTTAAACTGAAGAAAGGGAACAGCCAAGTGCTTAGCCTCTGATCTACTACAACGGTTTCCACTTCAGCCGTGCAGTGCAGAATGACTGAATATACTCACATGGTCTGTGATGTTAGGATCGCCGCCATCAGCAAGATACTTCTCCAACACTGGCAGCTTGTTATCCTCTGCCGATTTCAGGAACATCTTCTCATCCACTACATCCGGCTGTGATACAGACAGAACAGTTTTAATTTGATACGTAGTCTGTAGGTGTTCTTTTTCATTTCTGAGTACACATTTTTAGTTTTACAATAGTCATGGAATTTAAACTTGAAAGTAGTTGACAAACACACGACTCTTACAATGATTTCTGGCTCTGGTGCCTTCTTGGAAGCTGGTACCCTATTTAATTTCCTTCTTTTCTTCAGTTTTAGAATATTGTAAAGATCCTCCACTGTTTCCAGCTTCAGTCTGCCCTGTTTGTCGATCTGCAAAAAAAAAACGTAATGTAGTATTGGTCACGTTTTTCTGCCTTGATTTGTGATTAATTTATTTTTATTTTTTTTCCGCCGATGGTTTTCTAGTCTTACATTTAACGCTGTCAGGCTGATCTCATTTGTGGTGATGTTGTCCTCGATGGAAGACCTCAGGCCATCTTGCTTCTCTTGTTTGATATCCGTCTCGTATTGTCCTTCTGCTAACCCCTCTCCTACGTGTTCTGACAGCTCCTTGCTGTCACATTTCTTGCCAGTCACCTTTAACGAGTAAAGTACATTTGCAACTCTTACACATTCTTGATGATTTTCTTGAATTTGAGTGCATTCTGAGAGCTCACAGAGAGAGGATGTCTGATTATGGAAACATCCGGGCCAAAGTTTAAGAGCTGAGAACAGTGAAGATTTCAAATTCAAACTTAAAATGCGTTAAACTGTTATGGCATGACAGCTCCCAACAATTGTTTCTGTCCTACCCATCTGCAATTCTCTTCACTAACAAATTCATTAATACTGTAGATTTGTAAATAATTACTGTGCTGCTAAAATGGATATATATTGAATATTTAAATATTTTGAAACTTACATAATTTTATGGTAAAAAAATGTTTAGGGTTAGGGATGCAAAATGTGTACTATGTATTGTTTTAATCAACAGATCTCAACATAAATCATTCAACCCTAATTCCCATTGAATTGAAAATTATTCCCACATGTACTGGCATATACTATAGGAACCACTTACAGGAATTTAATAGCCCATTAAAATAACTTAAGCCAATGGAAAAATGCTGATATTGCATATTTAAGAACAAAGAAAATATATGTTAAAACATATTTTAAAATAAAAAATCATAGCACCTACCATCTCTTCAACCCAGACCATCCCCATGTCTGTCTGCGCTGTGCACTAGTCCAATAGGTCCGCTTTCCCAAGAGACAAGTTTCAAATCTGCTCTGTGATTCTGCAGTTCAGCACTACTTATATGTGTTCCTGGCTAGTAAGGAATGAGATCATCTTCCAACAAGGGTGAACACCTGGCCTCCGCAACTGAGGAAGATATCCAGTCACGCTTGGTGTGTGATCATTCCCGATGATGTCACCGCAGCTAATTTAAAAAAAAAAACATTCCTGAGCAGTTGCAAACCTTTAACCCGCCCCCTCGAACCGATGGCATGCATCAAGGTGAAACCGAGTCTGCCCCGTAAAGAGCTGCCATTCAGTGTGACTAAACAGATCAGCCACACATGGCCTCATTCCTCCCCTCACGCCCACCAGAAGCATCTGACACTATGTGCTGACACATGGGGCAGCACTCCAGGCTGCAGAAGGATATAAAAGGAAAACGTCTGTGACAAATGAGGCTTACCGCATTTGAGCCGCTATTTATTATAGGAACTGCAATGACACATGTAAGTGTTCATAAATATGCAGCCAACAAACGGCCGTCATACTCCTGGAATTCCAAGCGGTAAGCGCAACATTTGTTTGTCTGAAAGTGCCCCTTCTTACCGATACTCCTTTGGTACTAATAAAAGCATTACTGCCCATAGCTATTTTTAATGGAGCCATAAATTATAGGCATTTATGAATCACATGGACAACCAACACATTTAGCGACGACCCTTTTGAAGAAGTACAGGCCGTACTGTGAATGAGTAAGTAGTAGTAAAATTCAGTAATAAACATTATTCTGTTGACATTATCATTAAAATAAACGCAGAACGATCTTAGGTACTGTCTTTTGTGAAATGATGATGATGTAATTTATGATGTAATGGGGTCAAGATTGGTGGGGTTGATTATTTGCTGATAATATATTACATCATAATCATGAGACCCAAACTGATTTATTCATGTTACCTTGACATAGAACACTATTAGCTTGAAAATGGCTGGCATTGGAATTCCAACAACTTGAATTCCAGTTTCAAGGTGTGTTATTGCTGGAGGGCAACATTTTTTGTTATCCTTAAGCAACATTCATGATTAAATTCCATCCATAATAATTGCTATCTAAATATATAACCCACTGCAGGTGAAAAAATAGTTACTATACTACAATAAGATACTGTAACTTAACTGTCTGTGTCCACAGAGACCTAAAGGAACATCAATAGAGGTGTCCCAGTAACCTTGATCAATGACTACCAGGCTTTGCACGCATGATCTGAGACTCCTGGGAATATCTGAAATACAGGCACATCACTATTCTTGGATGGTGCCATGAATTTGAGCAGCACTGTCAAAGTAGTAATAATAATAATTGTGTAACCCAAAGTTGGTCATGGTGACCCAACAGCTGCAGTTTGACCTGAATTGTGTGTACACAGAGGAGACGTACAGCTATTGCTTAAAACATGTACAGTGTGGTGTGTCGGTCACTGTCACGAGCACAGTCACATATCGTCTTTCACACCTTCAGGGACTGCTAAAATGAATCCTATATCTACAGATGAGCTCTTCCCCATCTGATTTGTCCAGGCCCTATTTTTGCCACTGTTGATTCTCACCTGTGTGAACAGACTCCGTACTGCGTGTTCCACATTAAAGAGAGATTAACTTCATGTGTATCATTTTGTAACACTGGAATGCAGGATAAATGGGTGTAAAAAGAGAATTCCAGTCAAAAGTTAGGAAGGGCTTCTTCACAACAAGCAAATTATGTTAAATATAAATATATTATATTAAACCATAATATATAACTGACTTTATCCCATTTCATTCACCAAAGTGCTTCTAGGGATTTATGTTAAGATAACAAACAAAAATAGTCCGATAGAACAGCCATAACTGTGAGAACCTGCAATAGGCCCTCATATTAATTAAATGATTTCAATGCAGTTTACTGGCCGAAAGATTCTAGATGTTTCTAGATGCTAAAACCGAGATCTGTGGTCCACAACTGCCTATGTCAGAGCTGGCAGGCTACCCATGTAGCAGGAATGCACAAAACAATGACAGAAATTAATGAAAGTCTTGATGTTTGAAGTGACAAACAATACAGATGGGAGAAAGTGTCCAAAAAGAGTCCAGCAAAGCGCTTGCATATTTCTAAAGGTGAAAGAAATCGTGTGACGCGTTGATGTACTTAGGCGCGTTAATGAGCTAATTACTTCCCTAATTGACCTAATTAAATCCTTTTCGCCAAAGTTGATATAGAAAACCTATAGAAACCTAAGTTCTCATCTTACTTAATATGCCAAATAAATTATTCAGAAACAATATTCGTAAACCCTTTTGAATTGGTCTTGGTCATGAATCGGACATGAATCTCTGGGTTCTAGCTTGAATTTATCTTGAACTGTCATTGGTCTAGATCTTGAATTGACCTTGACCTTTAAGTTTTTGCCTAAAAAAACCTACAGCTGCCATATTATGTTGCACTCTCCCCTGCAGCGCAACCACAGTCATCTGGCCATCCACCAGGCTGCCTGCTGATCTTTCTTCAAATATTTCTGGAGACGTTTTGGGGCTGACTTTTTGTGACAAAGAGCTCAATGCAAAAAAATGTATCTCTTAAGTTTCATAAGATATCTTATTAAAGAACCGGAGACCTGTGGCCCTGCTCGGAATAGACTGATCTATCGAAAAGTCTGGCAAATAAATTGAAATAACTCGAAAAGTCACAGTGACAAATGGATTAGAGTTAGGCCCCAGAGTTTGGTCCGATGTTTCTGTGTTTTCGGAGGTCTGAACTGTTTGACAATGTTTATGATGAGACAGGCCTGCAACTTGCAACTTCACATACAAGACTTGTGGCCAGCCATAATGACAGCCCATGGAATAGATTTACAACGGGGTCAGAAACTGGCCATTTTGGAGGGAGTAAAACATTAAATCAACATTCATAACTGTACTATGGGTTTGGCTGTTAAAGATGGATGGTGTCCTGGCCCAGGTGTCTCATGGAGGAGAGGCATGCTGGTGGTGCCCACCTGGCTCTGGTGGGACTGAATGTTCCTGGAGCTATAAATGGGCAAGCTAATACTTTGTCTGTTAATGCAGATGATATTACTGCTGTGCTCAGAAGGGAGGAGGACGTGCAAGTTTTGAACACTTCTGTAGGAATGAGCTTCCTTAGCCAAAGTAAACTTGGAAAACTGCGGGGTCTTGTTGTCTAGCCAATGGGAACATGTAACTGGGTGAAGGCATCCACAAGGCAGTTTTTATAGCCCCAGGAGTGGTGCAATAATTACACTCATAACCCCTCCCTCAAAAAGCATCACAAACAGGTGTGGCTCACTCAGCCAGTGTACTTTCTGAGAGTCCTTAAGTCCGACAGTCTCATTCAAGACAAAATATATAAAGCATGAGTAAATAACTTCCTAAGACAATAACCAGAAATGTAATGTTCAGAATATGCTTCACTATTGAATATTTCAATCCTCTCTAGCGAAGATGATCTCCAAATTCCCCCTCACCTGAAGATGTGAGGTAATTTCCTGATATTTCCGTTTTTCAGGAAATACAGCTGCTCCCTGGTTAAAAAGAAATATGCCAGAGAGAGAGTGCATGCAAAGCCACAGCTAAAACACGTTTTATTAAAAGCAGAGTCACCTGAGGTCTTCAAGCAAAAACAGTTTTTACTGAAAATGTCGATTTGGGTTATTCACCGGAACAAAGGGGTTGATTTGAAGGGCTTTCTCACCATGTCTTACATTTTATTTTAATAAATTACTGGATTATATGTTTTAATAAAATAACTGAGTTGTATAAGTGGTGCGGTGAGGGAAGATAACGTTTAAATGGGTGAACTTCAGTATTATCTCCTCTTGGTTAAACTTTAATAATGTAATGATAAATCTGGACTCAACATATGCATTAATCATCAGACCATTACAGGTAGTGATCTTCAGCTGAGGACAGTAGTCAGGCCTATAGGAGATAAGATTGTGACATGAGTACCACTGCATTGCTGTCACATTTGTAAATAATCCAAGATAAACATATATTCCAAAAATACCATTGCTTATTTGAGCTTCTAAACGCGTTGGAGTCAACCAGTCTGTGAATAAATATATCGCCACTTTCCGTAATTCCCCCTGAGAGGAAGGACCTCATTTGAAATTAATTTTTCTAGTCCGAAGATGTGAACTGTTGTCGCTTTGTCAAGTCTGACTCTAAATGGGGAAACTAGTGCAGTTTGCAAAACATCAATAAAAAGACACTAAACTTTCAAAGAGGTGAAAAAGAGAACCATTATAAATATAGATCACGTTCAGAGTTTAAAAATGGAAATTTGACACTGCTGCGTTGCGAGTACTTGCTACTTGTTTGACTGTCATGTGACACAGCACTTGGTTTTACCCCTGCCTCATCGTTTCAATTGAGGTAATGCTAACTTCCATCTGAGGCCAATTCATAGCAGAATCGCCAATTTCCGCAGCTGACAGTAAAAGTCAGAACACTACGCATACTTACCGCCAAGGAGAGAGAACAGAAAAGTTAACAGAAAATTGCCTTTTAAAGATATTTTGTTTTGTTTCTAGAGAGATCACAGGAGGAACACCCTGAAGTTGTAACTATCATTGGAGCCTGAAATGATACCATCATCTTTAACCCTGCACTGCTTTTATCAGAACAAATGTTACAGAGTTGTTGATTTTAGGGGTCCTATTACAGTTAAGATCTTTTTAGGGTTACTGTTAGGATTAGGATCTGTTAGGGTTATTGTTGATTTTAGGCTTTGTTCTTATTTCGGGAACTGACAATATTCCTTTAGTTTAGTTTATTGCCAATATGATATGTAGAAACTCTTCCATCAGTTCCCGCAGACCATGCTGACAGGACAGACTGGCCACAAGGAATTTGCTGAGTGGCATTGCGAGTGGCTCATGTCTCATCCAGTAAGTGGATGACGCCGACCACACTAGGAATGTGTCTGTAACACTTGAGTGGTAGTCCAACTGGAAGACATCTTCAAAAGTTACTAGTCCCTGGGGCATTGACAGCAGCAACTGGAGACAAAACAGTTGTGAGGTTTCTTGGGGTATTAACCTTCACCTCCACACTTTAGGCTTTGGACTTCATGATCATTCGATATTATGGGTGAAATTTTTACTGCAGCTGTGAATTTTCACCTAATGTGCTCTCCTGGTCACAATCGGCGAATGAGATGATTGTGATGTGAGCTCATAATGCACATTAAATTAGGTAATCTATACAGCTATTCTGGTGTCCAGTGGCATATAATATTACCCTGACCACTGCATGCTAGCCATCATTTGATCAATATATATATAATACTCATACAAAATAACTTCTAGTAATAGCCACTAATAAACATTGTTTTTTTCCTGTGTATTGACCACACTTTTTAAGAAGTAATGGCAGTGGTAGTTATGGAAGTCCCTATGGTAACACAACCTTGGGTGCTTTCCACTAAAGTACCTGTAAAATAATCTAAGTTTAATAGTGCCTGTTGATATTTGGATTTCGATTTGATTTAACAATTTTTTTTTTTTTTAGAGTCTAAATTTACTTTTATTGCATGTTGCTTAGATGGTCTTGAAAGTGTGAAAGAAATTTCCAGCAAATATATACCAAATAACCCAGTACTCAATAAAGCTGTACTCAAATAAGCTATTGGAGCATTCAATTCTCAAAACATCCTTGATCAAAGTATCTCACTAAAAGTAACCGATGAGCAAAGAGCTGATACCAGCCATGACATGAATGCCCAGTAAGGAGGTCATCATTTGACAGGACGTCACTTATATCAAAGCTGTTCATGTTTAGCAATGACATCACCTCCACGGACAGGTCTCCAGTGACTAATAACCCCCTATGTGGTGGAGGGCTTCAGTTTCAGCCAAGCTCAGTGAGATCAAGGACCAGATAAACTGCAAAGAAGCTACTGACAGCTTGACAGACATCGACATGAGCAGACATTCCAGCGAGCATGTACGTGGAGTTACGGTAAAAATCTTTCCCCTGCCATTAAGCACTTACGGCATGCACAGGACACAATGTCAAAAAATGATTACACACAAGATGTGTCATACGAGCAAGTCTGCGTCTCTTTGATTTTTTTGCCAGCCATAAACAGACTTGGTATGTTAATGAACAACGCTATGATTTCTGTTGTTTACTGCTCACAACCTCCAAAACAAAAACTGTAAAAGGGGAGAAGGAGGCATAGTGTAAAAGAGGTGTAAAGACATAGCGCCACCATTAATAGTTTCCCCCTGGCTATCAATTACTCCTTCCGTAATCCATGGAAGACATTAGTCTTCTCTGCCAGCCTACGCTTATAAGGTACCATTTACAACAAACACATAATATCCCCTGGCTTCTATGGAAATTAATTCCAAGGGTATACTGACTGACTGAATAATCAGTCTGGGCAAATCTTGATGGACCATGACTATTCATTTATTCTATTGTGCTACTCTGGGGGTTGTGGGTTGGGGTCAAGCCCCCTTAAGATCAATTCTTTCTCTGGCTCATAATTCTTCAGTTTTGGCTTGCGCTAGAGACATCCTAGGTTTCATTCTCAAATTACTTGCAACTTGCCCAGTCATCTCAATTTAACTTTAAAAAAATGATTTTTTTAAAAATAATAATTTCAATGTCATAACAATGAACTGAAATTAATTTTCTTATTACTGTTTTATTGAATTATTGTTATTACTGACTTTTTTCCACTTTTGATGCTGTTTGCAGTTAACCAAATCTATAATTTTCTCCCATTCTATATCCTATTCTATGTTCAATGCAAACCAGGGTTGTGTTTCTATTATGTCCGTAATATAACCATTCTCTTATATATCGTGGGTTTTTTAATATATACTTTGAGTAGTTTTTATATTTCTTGCTAAAAAGAATTCTGTAGGATATACCAATTTACCTTTCATTAATGAAATGATTTAGCAAAATATATTTTATAAACTAAGCTTTCAATTCATGTAAAAATTAGTTTACACTCATAGTGACTGCATGAATCATTAATCATATTCCCCAGGTGTTGATAGCACCGGAGCTGTGTTCAAATTCGTGGTGGCTGGAAATCTGGCAGGGATCATCTCAGGTCACGTTACTGTTGGGAATTTTCAACTCTCAGTTTCATGCAGATGATTCGCTGAAAGCAAAAAGACACAACACCCTGTCAAATTTCTCCTTAGACGTTGTTGTTATTGAGCATACTGGCAAACATGATACGCTGAAAACATATATAGTGTTTAAATGATTAATATTTAGTATTGTCTTACAAACAGACTTTGATATTGACATCTTCATTTCAACAGATGGAGGGATGCTATTTATATAGTTTCAAATGGCGATGACTATATATAGTTGAATTAAAAATATATTGTACATGAGATAATAATGATTACAAAATGGTATTAAATCCTAGCATTAAAAAATGTTTTTTTTTCTAAAATCGCCCTCAAATAGATTTTATCCTGTATCGTTCATTTTTCCCTTAAATTCCATTTTATGTAGATTTACGTAGACCAGTCGATGTTTTTTCACTCCTTCAGTGTTGGTGATCGCGTGCCATAGCTTTTTAATATACATTTGCAATTGACCCATTCGTGAGAAAGAATACCTTTGTTGTTATAAATACATTAACCTCACCATTATCATAGGTTACAGCATTTATTGAGTGTTGAAAAACAGATCTCTTGCCCATCTACTGATTTAAATTAAGTGCAAAATATTGTATCTACTTGAAATAGAAAATAAAAATGATCACTACGTCTGCTTAATACACCCGTGATGCCAGCTTTAGTTTCCCTTAAATATAATTTGCATGAAACCCTAAATTCGTCTGAATAAAAGTGCCAGTGGATAGTGACCGTAACTATCCACTGTCACCAATTAGAATCCACGTGTGTTGTCATGTTTTCATTCCTTGTAAGTTAAAACAACTAACGAAACGTTCTCTTGGTCGGTCATTTCATTACTGATTAAGCCTACTTATATATGTGACTTTGCATTATGCATTAGCCTTTCTGAAAAAGTGGCCAACGTTACCAACAATACAAAATTAATCGCGTGATTAATCTAGTTTTAAAAAAAGACAATTGCCTACATAATTTACACTACCTAAAAATACACTAGCTAATACATGATTATTTGAGCTCTACAGGAGCTCAGGAGACGAGTCGTAACGTAACAGACAGGTTAATTAGCGAGCCTTCAAAGAAAGACACCGAAGCCATAACATGTAAAAATGCTTATAATTAATATGCATCCTGTTTAATTGCCTGAGAGAACATGGCCAACAATGAGTTTTCTTTAATTCAATGTAATAAACATGTACGTTTATAACACCAGTTTTCAGAATGGTCGTTTTGAATTACCACTGCGCATGCTCACTGGGCGGGTCTTAGATGCTATGGTTTCCGGGCTCTTGTTGCGTAGTTCATTATGCGAGCGAATACTGCGCATATTCTACAAGTAATTAACTCTAGATGGCTGACGAGGAAGCACGGATTTATTAGCGGATTAGAGACACATAGCTCACGTGAATCAGGTAGCTTGAAATTTTCGACCAATCAGATCACTCCATTTATTTCAATCTTATTTTACTAAGTTTAATTTTTCTTAAATTGTGCGATTCGAGCTATGCCATACCTCATGTGAAAAATATGTTTGTTAATTGAGCGCTCTTCGAATAGGAAAGTTGTTATAAGTTTTGATTCCAGTAATCAATTTTATATATTTGTAGATTGATTTTAAACCTGTGTAATATGTGTTTAACCATTTCCCCCTGGTTATATCTTCCCCCACACCCAATGTTTCATAGGCGTTATATTTTAGCTCGGTGACTGTTTTGTATTGTAGGCATGTATACTTGTTACTGTGTGTTTTTGAATAATGATAAAAGTAATAATAAAATAGGGATGCAATTGAAAGTAATAGAAATTCTTCAATATCTTTTTTTTACAGTCATTGATCTAACTATGTTTACAATGCGCATCGAAGGTAGTGGAGTCTCTATAACATATCTACTTGAGGCAAACAATGTTTGGAACTAAGTCTTTTAAAATATATTACGTTTATATAATTGTTATTCCTACCAGATGTATATTATACCTCATAGTATAATTGATGTTTAGGTGTTTTTGTTTTGTTTACAGATGATGTTTTAAAGGTAATGTAGTCAGACTGTAGTTTGTAATGTAGTTTTTGTAAACTAATAAGAGGGTAATGGCGATCTGAAGGTGTTCATTTTTATCTGCATTTGGTTTTAAACAATTTGGGTACTTACCTGGTACATAAGTTAACATTTGCTTTAGCAGCACAGACACCGCCATGTCCATATCCCAGTTACATACCATGAAGTTTGTACTGAAATAATATATGTCTGTTGCATAGTTCCTGTGATCCCAGTAATTGTATATTCCTTCTGTGTGCGGAAGATTTTATGAATAAAAATCACACAATTTATGAAAAATAAATAAAATAACAGTAAAATAAGATTGAAATAATTGGAGCGATCGGATTGGTTGGGAAAAATCGAGCATTTTGATTGGTCGAAATTTTTTCCAACCAACCTTATCCGATTTTTTATTTTATTTAAATCATGGCATGGTAGTATGTAACAGGCTCGCTGGTTTCAGTGTGTCAATACCTGAAACACAGATTAAATTTTTACACACGTTTCAGAAATATATATTGCTTGTCCACCTACTAATCCTGCTCAACCCCCCTTATATATACTAATAAAAAGGAATCCGTTTTCCCCTGGATTCAATAGGCCATCAATTATATGGAAATAGCAGTTTTTCATAAAGGTTTTTATTTTATGTCACTAATCTGTGATGGGAATAGCAACACCGATGTTGGCTATTCAAATTAGTCGCACGAAAACGAGCGAAGTTAGCCATGCCTACTTTACTCGCCCACAAGCGGCCCACAATGAGCGAAACAAACTTGAGTCTGCATTCCAGTTTTTTTCTGGGGAGTGATGGAGAGACAGCATTAATCAGTTTTTCTGTGTTGAATTATGGAGGGAAGGGGGATTGCTCCCATAACATAGAATACATTTACACTATGTATGTATTAATATTTTTTCTTTTGCTTCTATGGTCATAATTACTCACATCCTAGTGTTATCTTACGTTATGACATTCACTTTAGCATGCACAACAAGTGACTATCAATGAATGCAAGCAACTGCTCAATTTAACCCAAGAAATAAATTTGGTCAACAGTGCAAATAAACAAGGCAACCAATTGCATTCAACAAAACATTTTATTATATAATATTTCCAGGGAGAGGGTAGATAAGTTTTTCCTTGAATGGGCAGTCTTCATAGAAACTAATTCGACCTCCTACAGGGAGATTGAATCTGAAATTAAATAATGACTATGGACTTATAAAGTACAAAC
This sequence comes from Hiodon tergisus, assembly GCA_025775045.1. NCBI lineage: Eukaryota > Metazoa > Chordata > Actinopteri > Hiodontiformes > Hiodontidae > Hiodon > Hiodon tergisus. The sequence continues at coordinate 12,324 of JAOVYW010041162.1, read as the reverse complement.
TCTCAGCTTTGTGGGTATTTTCAGATGTATCAAGGGACTGATGGATTAAAGTTCAAAGTATCACCTAAGCAGCAGTGTACATGTGCTTCTTTCAGAGTAAGTTGGAATCACCAGCATGAGCCATTTTGTCAGGGAAATTAAATGAAATTTCACCGTTATTAGTCACAGGGAGCCATAAACATGAGGAGTTGTATTGTGCAGCTTAAACTCATCACTGTATTCTATCTAACAACTGTTAAAAATCTGACTTCAGTTTTGTGCTTATGCACAAGGCCTAAGAGACTGTTTTGAATGCAAAGGAGAGTGATTATATTCCACATGCCTTGGTTTTTCTCAGTAACAAGTCATCTCGCCCTAGACCTGGTCCCACCACAAGGCCGTGGAGTATCGTAGCCATTTTTATATCTCTTCCACTGTGTTAGGATTCTCCCTTGATACACACACACACACACACACACACACACACACACACAAACAATGTGAAGACAAGTAGCTGAAAGCAAAGATGAGTATGTCCCATGTACACTATTTACATATTTGCAAAAATGTGGAAGAGAGCTTGTTATTGTTGGTGGGTATGGTATTTGCTTTCCACTACTCTTACAATATTGCAGTATTACAAATTGCACAGATCACATACAACGTGTTAGTAAAAATGTTATTTAAATCATTAATGCTAAACATTTGGCTCTGACATTATCTGGGTCACACAATAAACTTTGATATAAAAGACAATCCTTATGTGTCATGTGGTCTCCATGTTGCAGTGGTTTAAATCTGGCTGAAATTGACAGTTCCTGAGGCACGACAGAATGCACTTACTTGGTCACTTTCAGTCTCTCTGTCCCTTCTGCCAATCGGCAGAACAGAATGCATTTATGTTGTGTGGGTGTGTGTATGACAAGTGGTAATGTTTTGCTGTCAATAATAAAAATCTATTCACATACATAATATGCATTTGATAAGTTATATCAACATTCTGTTCACGATGAGAGTCTGATGTGTATGAATGTGTTTTGTTTTAGGTCTGTGTTTTACTGCTTGATGAACAGTGTATTTGGTGTGAGATTGTTGTTGGACCTGACCAGCCAGCCGGAATAGGTAATGTTTCCTCTGTTGGACACAAGGTAAAGCCCTTCGGTCTTCTTCTGTAGAGGCCCTGCTTCACCTCTGTAACCCGTTCCTTAGGCCCAGCCTCGTTTACTTACTGTTTTTCTTCATCTGGCCATCGGGTCTCTTCCTTCAGTCTGTTTACAGCCTTATAAACCGAAAAAATTGATTGGGGAATAACAAAAGTAGAAAGGTTTTCATTTTTCAAGCAAATTACATTTAAATAGGAGTGAAAGGGTATACCTTTACGCATGTCTCTTACATTTTATCCATTATGGCAAACATCCTCTTCCAATCCATTCCAAACAAAGTGATGATGTGTGTCTGTGCTGTTTGAAAAACCTCCTAATTTTTAAATCAGCTGCGGTGTCAACAACATTGACCCCGTAATGATAGTTATAGGTGTGAGAATTTTCTCAAAAGCCATGAACATATTTCTGCATACCACAGAAGCTTGATGGATAGAGGAGTGGGTGGATAGAGGTGGATGATAAATAAATACATTTAATTAAATGCTTTTCTGGGCTCTGATTGGATGATAATTGCTACGATTAGCATGAAGCTTCTCTCTCTCACCTGAATGTGGGCTGATAAAAAACAACATGGATAAACATGGGTCCTACGGGGACTATGCTCATACAGCAATATTCTGGTATTACCTTGTTGAAGGCTTGTTATGGGTGTCAGTAATCAATATATGCTAATGTTGGCAAAAATGTGAACTATTTAGAGACCACCCAAGAGTCACTATGTAATTTGAAACCTGAAATCTTTATTACCGATCCATAAACAAGAGTACAGAATACAAAGTGTGTCCCAATTGGTCTGAACTCCTTAAGAGCAGGCGAAAGGAGGAGACCCAATTACGGCGCTAGTCCTGAAACCAGCCTGGAATTGTCTATCAGCCTGAAAATATAGTTAGATAAAATGACTGTGACTTAAATTTTCATTTGAAAGATCACCGATATCTTACAGCACAAGTGCCTTCTGATCAAACACGTTTTCTGGATGTTCAGATGTAGGCTGTGTTTAAAACCCTTTACATTTTTGTCATGCTTTTCAACTTGAAAATAAATGCGTGTGGAAAATTTCAGTACATTTCAAAGGTTCTTTATACATGGATGAAGTGAAGAATACGGCATTCTCCACCATGGCAATCGTATTACTTGGCATGTATTGTTTTACTTTTTGTCCCATGAAAATGAAATGGATTCGGAGAGTCCTTGTGTGACCAATAATTGTTATATTTCACAGCATATCATTAATCAGTTGTGCATGATAACTAATGAAAAAGATGTTTGCCGAAATCTACTAAATATGATTTATCCAGACTTAGTGTAAAATATTTGAGTATTTGTTAAAGCTGGAGATTCTGATTTTTCATTAAGTATTTAGAGGTAGGTGGTAACAAAACCGCAGTAATCAGAATAATAAATAAGATAAGATGGCCTTTGTGATTGCACCTTGCCCTTTTTAAACATAGAGTGGCTAAAAAGTCCTCTGTCTGCCTTCTTCAAAGTGTGTTCTGCTATCAACAGTAGAGGGCGCTGTTATTATAACTTCACCACCTTCAAACCACCTTTTTCTTGTGCTTTACTGCTTTCTTTTGAGAGACCAGGCCGTGTGTGTCAGTGGCTCACGCTCAAGTCAGCGTGACCTAGTGAAAATTTACTTTGATTGTGAAACAAACTGTATCAAAAATCCTACAAATCTGCCTCTGTGCAAAAGTAACGTGTGTATATATCAAGACCATACTTCACACTTTGATGTTCATTGACCATAAATATTACATTATCAGATATTATTATTAAATATTATTAAATAGAGATGCAACAGTATGGTGTAGTTCTAAAAATGCATGCAGTCATTATTTATCCATGACTAAATAAATGCAATTAAAATACTGGAAATGCAAATTGACTTCTGTATCCTGATTAATGTTTATCTGCACTTTCTAATGTTCTAATGTCCACTTATTTAGGACAAATTAAAGTTCAGCTAATTATGATATTAGTACAGGTGAACTGTATTGGCCACTCAAACCCTACAAACCAATTGTCACACTTTGTAAAGTTAAACTTCTTTTCCTAGTCAGTTGCTCTGTAAAGAGTGAAAAGAGCTACTTCCAAAACTTCAGAAGGTAATATGGGTTCAAAGGTTATAATTAAGTATAATTATACCTATGCAATTTCTCAAAACAGGTCCCTCTTCACTGTCTGTGGCCTACCTTCACTTGTTTATGCTCTCTGATTTCAACTCTGATAGCATAACAGGTTGATTTGCATATATATATATCATTTTCCACGTGATTGCAGCCAATCGCACACTTGAAAAGTTAATATTCACATATTGAGAACAGTTCTGACTGTCACCCCAATGCAGGAAAGAAAGACAGACTGAAGAGATACTTATATTCATGAGCTGCATCAGGTTTATGACAGAAACCACTGCTGGTTTCAGTCTTACCATGCTTTTGTGTTGAGTACTGATTTAGTTGTACTGCAGGAATATATATTGTTGAATGTGAAAGTGCTTTCCATGTATATGTTACATTTTAAACCACAAAGCAGTCAGTGTTTATGCATATTGTAACAATATGAAGGGAAGTTATGTGTTATTCCATATTTTTATAGTTATATTTATATAGGATTATATTTGGCACCTAGTCACCAAAGCCAATTCATTGTACGTGTACCTGGCAATAAAGCTCTATCTTATTCAGATTCTGTTGTGTGTAATCATGTGTTTCCAAAAATCCAATACCTTAAATAAAATGAAATAAAAACAAATATGTAGGTAATGCTAAATATTAAATTCACAAAGGATCCTTTCAACTTCCTATTACTATGTATTTTATAGTCAAGTCTATTCAGGTACACCAATCTCTTGATCAAAGATCAAAGAATTGTTGAAAAGGTCTTAGGTATAATCCTCTTGATGTCCATTCTCAGGGGTTTGTGTTTGGGTGAAAACTGAAGACACAGATATGCAATTTGTTTGCAAACAAAAATGCCAGGAGAGTTCAAATAATGATGGAGTTTAAAATAATGTTTTTACCAAGAAAGTCTTATTATGCAATTTGGCAGAGAACAGGGGGAGTCGGATGCAATGTGAGAAACTGTGGCTTAATACCTTCATATCAGGCAGGCTGAATCCTGGAAGAAGGGGGAATGGAATTCCATTGAGACTATGGTTTGACACCTCAAGCACACAGCACTGAGTGGTGGACCGTTTAATATACCCTATGAAGCCAATGGGCTTAATGAGTGGTATGTTGACTCATTAGTTGTCCATCTGCTGTGTTCTTCTCTCCAAACAGATATACAGATAATTAATGACTCACATGCTATCTTTAATGTTTGTTGTGTGCGGACCTAAATTGGTGCGTGCAACAGCAACGCAGATGCACAGGTCTTGCCACCGCTGTTTCATAGCTTTTTAAGGTATTCTTTTGAACTGGGAGAATTACATGCGTAATTTCATGCACTTTTTACCTGCATGTACACCAATCTTTCCTCAAAATCCCAAAGGAGCTGATGCTTACACAAGCAATAGTATCTCTCACCCTCAAGTTCCATATTATTTGCACATACAGGTATGTATTTATTACAACCTTTAGTGAATTGTGTAGTATTTAAGCAAATTTAAAGTGAACGCCCAATGCTATATGGATTGGCATAAGACGTATGTCTCTTTAACAGCCAAAAGGTTGTTTATTGCTTCCATTAGCGTCCATTTCAGGAGTCATCCAATACAAACAACCAGAGAGCCTGTCATAGCCTTTATTGCACAGGAAAAAACAACAGGAAGACAATGAAAGAAAAACAACGTTCTGCTGTATTCATATCGTTAACCTGCTGCACATGCCTGATGAGTTCCAGGAATAACTACTGTACAGCAATTTGCTTTCTGATGAAAATAATGATTCTTATATTCAAAAATACGTGGGTGGGAGATGTGGGTGCTCCTTGTTTCTATATAACTAACATACCATATCCATTTGTCTATTATTGTTACTTTAAACAAAAGTTTGCTGGGTTTTATAATTCAGCAACGATATTCCGCCCGCCCTACACTGCGCTAGATGTTTCTCCAAGAAAAATAACTTTTCAGTTTCTGTATTCATGAAATCAAGCAGTAATCTGCCTAATTTCTGCTGTTGTGACTTTGATGACACTGTTGAAGGCCTTCGCACAGCACTAGGTTTGAGAGGCAGATCACACTAAAACAGTTGTTAAAATAGTGCAATCAAGGCTTGTTGCTCCCCACTTCTACCAGACACCAAGTGAATGTGATTAGTCCATGATTGAGCGCCTTGAAAGCTTTACCCCTGGACTATAATAACAGAGTGTATTTAATTGTAAAGCAAAGGGGGGGAAAGGGGCACGCTCCATAAAGATTTAATGTAAATACAAGGACTATCTTCTACAGTGCACGTTTCCATAGCTACCCACCGTTATCGTTCAATTTCATAAGGGCGCCCACGTTTCGGGTGGTAGATTCATTTGCCGATGTGCTATTACAGTGAAATGTGTGCTGGTGAAGAGTCTTCACTTCTCTTCCATGCCTCTTCTGTTCTTCTTCTTCACAATGCACATCCTCTTTGTAATCATCTATTCTCTGTCTGGAAGGGGGAATACAATAAATATATATATATATAGCCAACTATAAAGCACATGTTTTATAGCTGAATTACCATAGCTGGAACACACTTTTCTTGACAGACAAAATTGACCTTACATGAGTCCATACTAACATCGGGGTTCTGTTCCACATAGCCATACGTGAGCCGGAATTTGCTTCAAGCATTTCTTTAGGTTTTGTGTAAAGGTGTTAAAGAGTACGTTATCAGACTCAGACTTTTAATAAAGAGTCTGATAACGTATGTTTACTATAATATCCTATATATTCCCCTCCTTGCTAACAATAACACATTTCTAGACGAAACAGTCCTATGGAAACATATATATATATATATATATATACATATATATATATATATATATACATTCTGTGATCAGTTTTTTTATTATATGAGTGAAAGGTTTTTAAATAACGACTCACACAATGATCATACTTAGTCTTGCTGAAGATCAACCATGGGCCTATAAGCAGTGTGTGTTATTATCTTAGATAATTCCTGCTGTAAAAGGAGTTTCTTATATTCCTCAAGGATTGATCGTTTTTCTAGTATCTAATGGCTTTCTCATCGCATTTTGGAAGGATAATTACTTTACTTGAAATCCCAAAGGTGTTGTATAAATAATTAAATGGCTTGATTTAGTAGGATGTGAAGCACTCATTCAGATCTCTGTCTATATGCAAAAAAACTGTGACAACTGAGCGCCATTCCTGCTTCCCAGGTTACAAATGAGTTTATATTAGCAAGCAAATTTAGTCTGACATTGGTCAAGATGTGGCGTACCTTTTAACACAGAACCCTATACTAATAATAACCACATGCTATTCACAACAAAGAAAATTATTGAAATGTATAATTGAAATTAAAATTATTGGACAAGGGGTGAACCAATTTTAAGTCGTATAAATTACCCTCAATTCTGATCCATTTTTAAATATCCTTCCCTACCTCTACTTCTATAGAGTTGGATATGAAAGGAACTGTTTAAAATTTGTTGCCTTTTTAATTAATTCTTCTTTTTACTTTACAGTTTGAGTAAAAGCAGTTTTTATAACTTCACTATGTGTTATCACAATTTGCTGTGATTACACAAAGTCAGGCATGGGCCTACTGTTCAAGACCATAACATGGGGGCTCAGAAAATGAGAGAGGCGGCAACCAATAGTTCAGATAATGTATTTAATGAATTGCCATTGCATTGTGTAATTTTACAAATTTACAAAATAATCCAGGACAACAAAATACCAATGTATTCTAAAAGACTGTAAAGGCTGTAATCTCTTTATTAGCACTATGCACATAACCTCAAAAACTGAAGAGTAAAAAAAAACTAAAGCCAAAGAAAATTCAAATAAGAGTCTAATGAAAAAAACAACAGTAGGTACAGGACATAGGTCTATTTCCTTGCTGTTCATTAACTGACTAAACATAAGTGAAATATTATTTTCCGTTCTGGAGCACTAAACCCGCTAGTTTCTATCCAGGTGCTGAACTGAAAGTCGGGGATAATGAATGAATAATGATATGTTAGTTTTTTTGAGATGTTACCCTGGTTCCTGTCTGATGGCAGGGCACTTTGACAAAATTGTCCTGTTTTTTCTTCTTCAAAGTAGAAGTGCTCTCTGTGAGGTGAGGCCAACAGATGACCCACTTTTGCCTCCTTTGACTTAGCAGAGATGTGTCGGTCTGCAATCCAGAACAAACCCCACAGTCAGTGCAAGGTCAGTTCTAGCTCTTTCAGGCCCCCGGCTGTTTCTGAGCGCCTCTCACTTTCAAGCAGCTCAATGGCGTTTGTGCACCAGGCTTTGTTCTCTGGCGATAAAAAGGTATCCGGCATCATTTTAGTGCAACAACTTTTTAAGCTCCAGATGTTTTTTGAAAGCATTGCTGTAAAACCCATTATCTGTATGGCATACCATTTGAATATTGTTATTTTCGTGTTGGTTTTGTCCATCTTTTTTTGAAAAACTAGAATGGTTTATTCGAAAAAATTGATTTTTTTTAAATGAATGAATTTAATGAATTATTTATGTTCTGTAATGCAACAGTGAGGTCTCATTACTGGCAAATGAAGTTTAGGTCATTCATACATTTCACAGTCTGCAGGGGAGCTGGTTGTAGGTGGTGTCAATAACCAAGTCAGATATTTAAATTAATTGAGTCAAACTAATTGAGTCCAAATATAAAAAACATAGTGTATTTTATTGCTGAATTGAACCGTATTCTGTAAAATAGCTAATACCATTAAACACAGGAATACAAAGACAAACACACACACACAAAACATTTTAAGAATCGCAGTAGAGACAAGCAGACCACCTTTCTTTGGAAAGAATACTAGTCTCTCCAGTGACTGACGGTGCGCATGTTCAAAATTGTCATGCAGTGTTAACAAAAGAACACCCCTATTTCTTCCGTTAAAACAGTAAGGCTGCACATTTCTTACATATGATAATATGGTAAGAAGGAAATACATGTGCCAATAATAATTTATTATTGCTGTTGTCAAAGTTATATTATAGGTAGTGGTAGCAATAATAGTACCAGACCTATGCAATGAAATAATGTTTCTGGTAAAATGATCAAGGTTAGATCCGTGAATGTGGATGGTTATGATGAACTGTAAGCGTTGAGCTAGTTCAAGGAAAACTATGGCCTATCATAATCATGATGCGATGATACGACTTGTTCGCCATAAAACTATCTATCATGTTCAAAGGTGCTAGACAAATGACTTGGCTAATCATTAGTCCAATCATTTTTCTAAACATTGAATGTAAACCAAACTATTTAGTCAATGTTAATATTACGTCGTATAGAAGAATATTGTGGTTAAAAATCGAATTAATCTGTATTCCTGAATGTGTGCTTCAGACTTAGTGGCTGGGATGTTGATTTATTAAGCAAAGTATAGATTTGGCCAGGTATTTACAATCTGAACCCAGTGGCCATCAAGACATCCAAATAATCCTAGGACAATCAATGATCAGAGGGTCATGCACAATATTAACACAATTGTATTCTGCATCTCTAGTCTATGCATTGATTGAACTTAAATATTGATTAATGTCTCACATTAAATTAATGCATATCACAGATATGAATGACAAAACGGTGAAGCATAATTTGTGGTCACTAAATTGTTTCATGCTTCAGGTTTCATTCTATATTATGGTTATTAAGTTTCCGGTTATTGTCTGGAACAAACCAAGGAATTTTTCCAATGGTTTCATGTTGTAGTTGAAACAAACAAATTTAAAGAAACAGTCAGTGAAGTGGAGGGAAAAAAATGGGTTATATACGTTATCCCTCTGAATAACTTTTTATGATTGAAACAGCTTTCTCAAAGAAGCAATATCCAGGTCACGCGACCAGTCTTTCTTTTTTCTTTATGAACCTTCTCATCGTCATAATGGCATCAATGCGAATTGCATCAAACTTGTAATAGCCGACAACAAAAATTAATCGGGGGATAAAGATTAAGAGCTATATAAGCCATTTCCATTGATTGTTGAATTTTTAATTTACTACTATAAAATTAGGAAAAAACTGATTTAAATGTAATTTCCATCAAAAACTAACAAAACTATAGTTAATTTCTGCAATAATCAGAATAATATCAGAATAATGGAACGGATTTTCTTAATGTTAAAAATTAGCTAAATAGAATTTGGGCAAATTTTGCTAATCTGACTATTTGCATAATAGTTGTTAATCGAAACCTCGATATACTTTTCAATTCTTTGTCGCATTAAACTAAAATATGGCCAGTGTGAGTAATTTAAATGAATCCCAAAACTAGAATCAAGGCTGTCTTTTCTAGGATAAACTGGCATTCATCAAGAACCATTGTCCTTTTCACCCTGTCATTTAGAGATGAAATTGTTTCGATTTTGCAATCAAGCCCAATCAGACAGTCCTCCGTCTGAAAATGGAGTATAGCATTCTAAATGTAAATGAACAGCAAATGAACTTTTTTATGTTGCATGCAAAAGGAAGACGTTAATATATAGAATGTAATTCTGATTTTTAAAAATCGAAACTGTACAGTCGTTTGCAAAATTAAAACCTTTTTTTTCTATCTGTTAGATAAATGACCAAATGCTTACGTTTATAAACAAACACATAATCCGATTTATTAATTTAATATTATGCACATTACACATCTCGATCTTGATCGACAACTGTGTCACATTCGTTGAGTCCAGTTGATGTAAACGGTGTTATGGTATCCAGTGAAATTTCTGCATCACACTCAAATTGAACTATTGCTGGCAAAAGTAAGTTTTTGTGATTACGAGATGTGTTCGAAGAAATTGAAACTTTTTCAAATGGTAGGTTCATGTCTCCCCTTGTGTTGGAGACAGCGTGTGGAAGCTGAGCCGTGAATGTGATGGGTACATCTTTCTGTAAAGTAGTGTCGTGATGGTATGAAACCAACTCATTGCTGAAATTGACAGTTTCAACTGTGGTAGAGGAGCATATTCGATTGCAGCCGAGGATCGTTGAAAATGCCCTTCTGAAATCTGCATTAAAAGCATATATTACAGGATTCAGGGATGAATTGGCCCAACCAAACCATACGAAAATGTTAAAAGTAGTGTCACTTACGCAAGGGGGATCACCAGATTCATTTAAATCACAGAAAGGGATCAAACAGTTTAGCACGAAAAAAGGTAGCCAGCAAAATACAAACACTCCCATTATAATAGAAAGAGTCTTCAAGACTTTAGTTTCTTTTTTAAAAGTAGTTTTTAGGGAACTCTCATTTGAGCATTCGTTCTGATGATGGTGATTTTGTGCTTGCTCCGCAGCTCTTTCTAGGGAGGATATCCTTCGTATCTGCGTTTGAGCGATTCGATAAATTCTTGTATACGTGCCAATCATTATGATGACTGGAATGTAAAAACTTATCAACGACGAGGAAATCGCATAAGTTCTGTTCAAACTTGCATCGCAGTTCTCTGTGTGATTGCTTGAGTCTGCAGCTGTGTTTTCATCTTCTGCCTTGTGCCAGTTTAGTTGGACAGGTATGAACGAAATAAGGATCGACAGAGTCCATGCTACTCCAATCATAATAAAAGCAACTCTTTGGGTCATTTTGCGTTCATACCTAAATGGGCTCGCTATTGCCCAGTATCGATCCACACTTATAACGCACAAATTTAGAATAGATGCAGTGGAACACATTATATCAAAAGCGATCCAGGTGTCACAAAATTTACCGAAGAGCCAGTATCCAGCCACCTCGGAAATTGCTTTCCATGGCATTACAAGTACAGCCACGAACAGGTCCGATACTGCCAAAGAAATCACAAAAAAGTTAGTCACTTTCGACCTCAGATGTCTAAATTTAACTACAGCGGCACAAACCAGTGTGTTTCCAAGCAAAGTAGAAACAATTAAGAGGAACAAAACGGAGCCAGTTACCAGCGCTCGCGCACTAACCCGAGCGCTCTCATCATCAGTACCTTCTGCCAAAACTTGCGATTTATTGAAAAAGTCTTCCATGAGTATTTCTTTAGATGGAAATTTGTACAATCCGAGGTTTCGCCTGCTAGCTTCTTTATTTACTTCGGGTTTCCTCTAAATCCTTTTCGTTATAGGTCACAGAAATTAATATATCAATATATCATTATCTTATCTTTGTTCTAATGGTTTTATATTTTCGTCATATTTTTTTTTCTTTAGTTTACACATTAAAGATGAAGATAAATGGCGCGTTCTGGAGGAAAAATTTTTTAGTTTAAGAAATGTATCTGCGTCTACATAGATTGGGATTTGTTAAAAGTGTGTGCATACGATGTACCATTCCTCTCTTTTGTCGAGGCAGTGACGCCTGATTGGTTTACATTTTCAATATTTCACCGAATAGCGACTCACGGTGTTTAGTGTTGGTAAAAAAATCAACTCGACTCATGCAGTTTATATTATGCTAAGCACACATTCTGTATATTCATGTTTGGAAACAAAAAATGTTGGTGATGCTAGTATGATCTCTAATCGAGAGGCCTTTGTTTAGTATAATTTGGTTAAATATAAACAGTTGTAATTATTGGGCTATGGATATAGTATGGGAAAGAGATTATTGTAAAATCTACCGAAATATGATATTCATTAATCTGCTGAAGGTAACACGTAGTACTTAATATTGATTCTACTATATCAGTGCGTTGTATCATTTTGTATTCACTTATTCTCTACTGTATAAAAACAACATCAAAATAGAAATGGAAACATTTGTAATGGTTTGATTAACCTTAACCAATACCTTCCGGACAGCAGTCTCTGATGGTCCGTTGTTCTAATCAATTTACAACATCAGCACTCTCAAAGACATACCTTGTAAGCCAGTCTAAAGAAATACAAAGAACCTAAGGTAATATATTAGTAAGTGTGATTGGATTTTCTTCACATATGACTCTATATTGCATGATAAACCTTCAAGTAGGAGGCTAAAAATGTTTATCTTCATTCATTTTTTCATTTATTTTTAATCTCATTTATTTAATCCTCTAATAAAAATTATACATTTGTACAACAACGGTGACAATCCCACTTAAGTTTTCTGG
>JAOVYW010041152.1:0-26390 GCA_025775045.1 Hiodon tergisus | reverse complement strand
ATGTAGTGACTATTATTGTTTAAAACTATATGTTGTTGTTTTTTTTATGTATATAAAACCTTGTAAATACTGACGTGCGCAGAGGGGGTGCTGCGGTCACGTTAAACAGTCCGAATCCACTCGAGTGGTGGTAGCAGTGAATGGACGGCGAAGAATCCTTCTCCATCTCTTGCACAAATATATACGCCGAGGCAAGAACGAAGCAATCTTAAGGACCATTTAAAAAGTGATGGGCTGGTTCAAGGAAACAGTTTACCCTAATTAAGATGTTCTCTAATATTACTTACTGAGACTTGAGAAGGGAGAATAAAGGAATTATATTAGAAAAAATATATATTTGTTTTGATGTTAATATATTTTATATGGCGCATGGACATTAAAGGACGACATTTGATTGCTGATTATTTTAGTACAAATAAATTGCTTTGTAAAAGTCACAACTATGTTCGAAGCTGCCCAAAGAGCAGATGAGATTAAACAGCAAACAGACCTACGAAAGTAATTCTTAAATTTCTTGAAGCACTATACTACAAAAGTGTGCGGAGATCTGCTCGTCGAACATTTCATTCCAAAATCATGGCCTTTTTTGCTGCTATAGCAGTTGGCCTAAGGGGCCTAGCCCAAACCATGAGAAACCCTAGACCATTATTCCATCTCCACCACTTTACAATGAGCACTATGCATTTGGTTAGCATTCGTCTGGCATTCACAAAATCCAGATTCGTCTGTCAGACTCTAAAGTCCAATGGTGGTGAGCTTTACGCTTCTCTAGCCAATGCTTGGCACGGTGATCTTAGGTTTGCTTCCAGAGGCAATTTGGAACTTGGTGTTGCAAACCAAGGACAGACCCTGCACACTTCAGCCCTACATGGTCCCGTTCTGTGAGTTTGCGTGGCCTACAACTACGCAATAACAGCACTTGCAGTGGGCCGGGGGCAGCCCTAGCAGGGTAGAAATTTGATGAACTGACTTGTTGGAAAGGTGGCATCCTGTGATGGTGCCACGTTGAAAGTCACTGAGCTCTTCGGTGAGGGCCATTCCACTGCCAATGTCTATGAAGATTGCTTGGCTTTGTGCTTGATTTTATCCACCTGTCAGCAATGGGGGTGGCTGAAGTAGCGGAATGCATTATTTTCAATAATTTTGGACTTGTAGTATATGAAGTGTGAAACGTAGAACTTTACTGGCCCTGCACTGTTGGCCACCCGACTTTCGGCCCAAGAATTTGCCTACTGTTAAATCCGAAAACAAGCATGACAGCAGCTTTCGCTAGGGAAATTATGACTGATTCAGTTAAACATGTTAAATATAAGATTGTGACATCTACATATTTAATATGAATTCTATTAATTTTGAAAATAAATAATACAACCCCCCAACGCAACGATTAATATTAGCAGCTCCCCGTTCCCGGCCTTTCCTTCTCTTTTAAGCGCTGCATGTTTCGCCGTACGTCAACAATGGAATTCTTACGGTAATTTTAGTTTTGAGCTGTTGTTTTCCCGGATTTTTCCATAGCACTTTGACACATCTAGCGGACAATCGGGTATATTGCATCCTATATTCCGTATACACCATTGACCATCCGTTTTCTGCTAGTACAATAACACGAAGCCGTAGTAACCCTAATAACTTTTTCGAAAATAAAACGACACCCTCTGCAAATGCAAACATAGCAACTAACTTTTAGCAACTCAATATTAATGCCTATGTACTTAGAATGAGATGTCATAAAAGCTCCTGTAGGTGTAATGTGTAGGTCTCCCAATAGTTTTGCCCGTTTTTTTGACCCAAAGCTTGCTTTATTTTGAATATATTATCATAAACTTTGTTTTAAGACAGTTTATAAACATCAAAATACATATCTAAAAACATTGTGTTTTAAATATTTTCAAAAAACAGATGGCTTACCATAAATGTACAAATACAGCTGTAACAGTTTCCGCTATTAGAAAAGAAAATATTTTCTAATTAAAGATTTCTTTAATAATCGTTTCTTTCAACTTTCCAATGGAACTTAGTCACCAGCAGGGGTCGGTGTTTGTGCTCAAACGCCTCCAACCGCATCGACAGTATCCTCGCCTCACCCAGAAGAATGCGTGTGAAAGGTCGATCGGATCAGAAGTAGTGTCCTTCCCTAATGCAAGTTCCCGCCTGCAAGTTAAAGAAACACAAATTCCTACAGAAACTCAAGATCAGCATCAGCTTTTGATATGTGTGGAAAGGGCTTGGGTGACTGACCGAACAGTCACCTGGAGGTCTGACTGAGAGCTCTCTTTACCATCTCTGGGTGGCCTTCCGAGTCCAGCTACAGGAATGCGATGATTGTGTAACTTGTTTTTAGAAGCGGGGATCTGCCGTTCACTTCTTCCCGCGCCCACTCAACAGCCGCCCCTGAATTCCTTGATTTGCCGCCTGTGACATGACCTGTCGAATACTCCCACCACACTGCGAATACCTTAGAAATTTGTGGAATTCTGTCTTTTATTTTACATCTCTGTCCTCCTGAACAGTACAACAATAGTTAATTAAGTTCACATTGCTTGTACAGGGCAAGACTTCTGGGATAGGTACAAGCAGACTACCTCTTACATTTTAAGTTCCTGACATGTTACGTAAAGTACCAAGCTAATCCCCTCTTAAAACCACAAAAGTACTAAAAAGTAGACTAATCATAAATAATAGTTTAACTAAACATTTCTGGGAGAAGAGGAAATTTCGTTAAATTCACGTTCTAAGAGTATAATTTTTTTTTTAAACAAGAATAAAACATGACAGAAGCTTCAAATAAATAATTTTATTTTTAGAAAAAAATTGTCCAACTGCAGTAGGATTGCGCTAGACATATAGAGTATTTCTTTCTGTTATGTATTATGTTTCCAAACAGTCACCAGTAACATTCTCTTCAGTGCGTACTGATATGGAGTACCGTAGTCACGTTAACTGTGTTTCGAACGCTTTTTAGTGCACCAAATGCCATCTAAACATCTGAGACATTTGTATACAATGCTTAGAAAATTACATTCATTCAACCATCCATCCATCACATAACTAGTCCACCATTATAGGTATGTATACATACAGCATGTGTACAACTATTGATCCCATAACCCTATACAATTACTATTAAATATAACATAAAATATCACTCTGAACAATAAATAAATAAATATACACATTTAACATTGTTTAAAATGATCTTTTGGGGTTTTCACAATGATTAAATAAGTTACATTAGTATATGTTTTAGGTAGTGTAAAAACTACAAGTATAAAAATATTTCAAAAGATCACCAGATTATTTTCTTTGCTTCCGATTAAAAATACCAGCAAAAAAACAAAAAACAAAGCTTTACAGCATTTGAAAAACTAACAAATCAGACACAGGTAGTTTAATTAAATTACGTGAATGTCACGTTACACAAAAACCAAAGAATTACAGTGTTTGACAACAGAATGCAGAACTGCCAGCGTCCAGCACTGCTGTAATTAATCTGGTCCAGCCAATCCCAGGTATTTTCCCCTCTGCCCCAGTGCCATGGGGCCACTCCCCTAAGCCAAACTCAGAAGCTCGTCCGCCTTCCTCTCAACGCCACCTCCTCGACTGCATCTGCAGCAGGTCACGATCAGAGCCACGACGGTGACAGCTATGGCCACCATGACCAGAACGCCGCCGGCGATCACGCCCAGCCCGTATTCTGCAACAACGGAGGAACAAAACAAAGCAAAAAAAGATTGGTTTCGTTTACTTTCATACAGACAATGAGCCGATAGCGCCGGTACCAGTCGGTCGGTTGGACCTCCGGCCTTTGCACGGTGGGGTTTCGGGGATTCTCATTGATTCTAAAGAACCTTGCGCTACCTGGAGATTGACAGATCAGACTCCCGTCATTCCTGATTCATTTATATTGGTCAGAGAAAGGCCCGTCAGGGCACTCAGCTATAAAAGTCCCTGGTTGTGTGCTGCCAGAGGCGTAGTGATAAGGTATCGGACTTGGAGGTTCAATGACGCAGGAGGGGCAATGCTGTTGTACCCATGAAAAAAATACCCTGTTAACCTCAACTGCAGGGCAAACATACATCAGCACGGAACGGGCGAATGGTAGAACCACAAGCTTGGTATTAAAGCGGACAACAGTGTAGAAGGGAGCACCGAGCCTCTGACGTACCTTCGATGAAGGTCTTGGTATTGCCCTGCGAACACTGCGGGTCGCTGAGCTGGCCCTCCTTCCCGTCCGTGCTGCGGGACGGGATGACCGCCCGGACACTGAAACAGTAGCTCTCGCCTTTATCCACGTCCACTGTTATCTCGTTGCTGGCTGTCGTCTGCTCTTTCTGGGCAGAGAAAACAAGCGTCTGGTCAGTGTGGTCAAAGATTCCAGCTAAATGTCATCATCAGCACATGAATCCTTGACCGATACAGGGTGACTGGCCTGCGCTGTAATGGTAGCACCATCTACTCCATGGACTAAGCACAATACGTTCATTGGCCTTTAACTCACCTTCCCAGTGCTCTTTGCCTTTCTGTAAATGACTTTGTACTCCAGATCATCCTTGAAGATATCCCGCATGTTTAAAAACCTGTCGCCTTGGTAAATGACGGAAAGTGGATCCTCTATGCGCAGTGTGACCTTGGTTTTCTCTTCATTCACTTCGACCTTAAATTGAGGCTTTCCTATCTTAGCTAGAAGTGAGAGATAAGAGCTACTTAGTATGATAAGCACCAAACAAAGCTTACAGTGCAGTATCTATTGTAATTTCAAGCAGACTAAATGCATGCTGATATAATACTTACTTTCTTGGTATGGACAGAACTTCTTAGAGCTGGTGTAAGGTGACTCCACCAGGTCAGTGGTCATTCCCGGCATGGGCTGTGATAGGACATCGGCGATGTAGGTTTCTTTAAGGTCTGTTAACATACGGGTCAGGTCGCACTCTGTCTCCGTGGTCTGGATACAGTTTGCATTCCGCTCTCTATCTTTACCCACACTGAAACGGAGGCAGGAACCCAGGTGTTAGAATTCCATCCTTGTAATTCCCCTGTACTGTTCAACAGCTCACCGACCCAATTAATTAAGAGCATAGTTAGGTGGGGTTTACAGGTTAATTTCTTATGCAAGAGTTCCCAAATTTCCTCTTTAACTAAAAATGTACATCATTTGGCAACAGGACTGCTACTTTACAACAATGTGACTGCAAGAGATAACATATTTTTATGCATATTGTTTGGCACCTAACATGTTCGATTAAGCTATTAAATTATAGCTATGCGATGCTACATGTCGACTATGGGGAAGTCTTTCATTGCATTAGCTCTACATCATACGAGATCTAGCCTACGTGACAGCAACACATTTCGAATGTACATTGATGTTTCAACGTCAGGTCTAAATTAATTATTACAATGCAAGAGTTGTGTGGAGAGATTATATTCGATTATGATTATAGATTACTTAGCAAATGAACAAGATAATTAATCCAGCCTTGTTTTTTCATACAACTATCTAGTTGACAGCAGCTTGACAGTAGTTCGCGTGTAATGCATAGGCCTACTTACCCAGAGAATTCAACTGTATAGGAGTAGTTAGTCGGTTTAGGATTCCAAGTCAGTAATGTCTTAAAATTTATCGACGACCAGGTTACATCTCTTGCCCTGGGGAAGTCATCGTTTCCTGTAGCCAAAAACAAAAAGAAGCGTGCATGGCTTGGTTTATGGAAAATCACCAGTAAAGTAATTGTAATGTCTATTTACAAGGAGAAAACGGGAACTTCTTTGAAATGTGTCGAAAGCCTTTTCTGTGAAAGAATCGAAACGTTTTCTTCAGAATCAACACGTCGCACTGTTTGTGTCGTGCTGGGTAAAGCAATGGTTGTTAAAGTACCCGCATCCATTAAGCTAGATGTAATTATCAGCGACTATGCAAATAAACTTAAGTTAAGAGGGAACCAAAGAGGAAACAAAATCGGCTATATGATCAGTTATAATATTATGTAAATATAAAGATGTTTCACTGACCTGAAACTTTTGCCGTGAGCAAAACTGCGACGAACAATTGCAAGAACATTTTCGAATCCATCATATTAATGTCTTTAAAATATAAATCACACCTTTTCTGCTAATTAGAAAATGTTCTGGCTAATAAATGATTACGAAAAAGGATCTGTCTGTTTTATGTTCTGAGAACTTCTGCCACTGCCTGACTCACAAAGTGGACCCTGTCGTGCTTTTATATCGAGACTTGAATCCTTTTCGTCAGCGTATGAATCGCCGAGCTTTGCAATTCTACGCCCACTTCTTCTCAGTCCAACTTTAAAATTTGCTCACTGGCTGGGCACTGTCACGGCACATTTTTCACAATGCATGCAGTGACCAAATATGGTGATCCGCAACTCACGTCGGAGACGTTGCCCCCCACCTGAGCAACCTGAAAGGAATTTGGGGTGCAATGAATTGCGCTTATATATTTTCTACGAAATACCTGGTGATGTTTTTGAAGCCATCTGAAACATGTAAAACTCAGTTTATCCAATTAGTTCTAATACATCATATTTGTTTCTCTAGCATCAGTACTTCTAGAAAGCATTGAACGAGTCTAATAAATAAATACATGTAAATATTTTGCTTAGAGCAACACACTTGATTTTTGGTCTAAGCTTCTGTATGATTGACGGAAAATTATTTTAACGGAAGATTCACTGTAAGGAGTTTAACGCACAGGGGCGGAGAAAGCAGAAAAACACGCAGGTGTAGGGAAATGAGCTCAACACAGGTGTAGCGAAAGGAGCTCAATACACAGGTGTAGGGAAAGGAGCTTAACACACAAGTGTAGACTTAATTTATAAAACCCTAAAAATACAATTCGTATGCAATATCAGTCACACGAACACATGGTAAATAGGTGAACACAAATGAGGGAGTGTGAAATGCTTTAAGACGTATCAATGAAATGTTATTGATACGCAACTATTTCCATGAATAACTAAAAAGAAATGTGAAGAACTAATTGTTCTTAGGTAGAAACATCATCGGGAGTCCTGGCGGGCTCTCAAAAATATCTGGTAAAGCCTGCCGGGAGATACTTGTGGCCCGGGACATGAAAGGGTTTCTGGAGAACTTGGGAACTTGGCTGGATGTTAAACATTTGCTTTCATAGTCTTGAATCTACATTACCTTCCTCGGTAGTATGCACAAGCTGTACTGCATTCCGCACCGGATAAGTTCCTCTGCGAAGCAAATTTGATGTAAAAGGGACACGTATCATGAAAACATTCTCATCTGAATTTCGACTAAAAAAATTAACGCTGACGAACTCGATTTTCAAGCTGCAGCACTTAATGTTCTCTGTGAAAACAAAAACTTGGCTTGTCAGTCTTTCCACAGAATTATTTTAGCAGATCGTATAAAGTTATCAATATATAATATTGTAGCGTTTTTCGGGAGAGCTACTTCTCTGCGCGGTTTCAAGCACGAGACCGACACTGTTTCACAGGAATTAATGCTCTTTATTTCGCACATGCCCTTACGACCGCCTTGACAAAGGCTGAACTGGCAGTGCAAAGAACTGCCGCCGGCGAGCAGGGTGGGGCGCTCCACGTCGCCCAGCTCCTACCTGGACGGGAGGTGCGACGTCGGGTTCCCTCGACCCTCCGGTCTCCTCCACGGTGTCGCTTACCTCCGGAGGGAGAAGGGGCGGGCGAGCTTGGTAGGGTGCCAGGCGGTCCTGGTGCAGCACCACCACTCAGACCGCCCCCACCACTTCCAACACCTCGCAGGGTCCCTCCCAGGCTGGAGCAAGTTTGGGAGACAGGCCCTTTTTCCGGCGTGGGTTATAAACCCACACCCGGTCCCCAACGGCGAACCCGGGTCCCCGGCAGTGCTGGTCGTACTGCGCTTTTGCTGGGCCCTGGCGTTGGTGAGGTTGGATCGGGCGAAGGCATGTGCCCGCCGCAGCCGCTGTTGTAGCTCCCAGGTGTAATCGTGCCCGGCAGGGGGTCCACCGCTGGGCCCCGGGGGTGCTCCAAAGGCCAAGTCCACGGGGGTGCGCAGCTCCCAACCGAACATGAGAGCAGCCGGTGTGCACCCCGTGGACTCCTGGACCGCAGTGCGGTACGCCCACAGGACGAGGGGCAAGTGGTGATCCCAGTCCCTCTGGTGTGCGGACACGAAGGTGGCCAGCTGCGTGGCGAGAGTGCGGTTAAACCACTCCACCAGCCCGTCACTTTGGGGGTGAAGGGGGGTGGTCCGAGTCTTCCGCACCCCCAGCCGCTGGCACACCTCCGCAAACACCTGGGACTCAAAGTTCCTGCCCTGATCGCTGTGGAGCTCCTCGGGGACCCCCAGGCGGGCGAACATCCCCCACCCGGGTTACACTCTGGTTGGGGAGGGCATAGGCTTCGGGCCACTTCGTAAAGTAGTCCATCGCCACCAGGATGAACCGGTTACCCGACTCTGAGCGGGGGAAGGGACCCAGGACATCGATTCCCACACGCTCCATGGGCGCCCCCACCTGGTGCTGCTGCAGTGGTGCGCGGGGTCAGTCGAGTTGACCCTTCTGTGCCTGACACACATCACAGGTTCGACATTGGTGAGCCACGTCTCAGTGGCACTGGCCCCAGTAGAATCGCTCCCGGAGCCGCCGCAGGGTCTTGGCGGCTCTGAAGTGACCGGTGCCGGGTTGACCGTGCACCACCTGGAGCACACTGGCTTGCAGCGCCAGGGGGACCACCAGCTGCCACTGCAGCTCGCCACTAGCCGGGGTGTCCCACGTCGCACAGAGCGCCTTAACCCCACGGGGGTGGGGGGCGAGGGTGGCCCGGTCCGGACGGCGCCCATTACTCACCCCGAACCTCTCCTGCCGTGACGAGGGCCTCGTAATCCAGCCACCGCTCCTCGGGTACATCCAGGAGAGCCTGGCGAGCATCGCCCTCAAGGGACATAGCCAACTGTCCCGCTCGCTCTTCCATGGTCCACCGCCCGGCCAATGACGCCAGACGGAACTGGGCCAGGTAGGTCTCCCAGTTGCCGGACCCATCGAAGCGTGGCAGCCAGTCGTGGTGCGCCACCGACGGTCGCTGGTGCCGACTCCGCCACTCCCCTGGGGTCCCGGGGCCTGGTGCTGCCCCCTGCCGGTGCCGTCAGTCGTCCCCAGGTGCCGTCGTCCGTCCAGCGTTGATCCTCACTGGTCCGGGGGTGGTGCTCCTCCTGCAGGCTGAGGGAGGCAGTGCGCTTCTCCAGCTCCTCCAGCTTTACCTGCAGTTCCCTCTTCTGCCTCGAGGTGGAGTCTTCCTGGGTCAATGTCAGGTCCATGCATCCCACTTCTGACACCAATGTAGCGTTTTTCTGGAGAGCTACTTCTCTGCGCGGTTTCAAGCACGAGACTGACACTGTTTCACAGGAATTAATGCTCTTTATTTCGCACATGCGCTTACGACCGCCTTGACAAAGGCAGAACTGGCAGTGCAAAGAACTGGCAAGTACACAGAAACACACAGAAAGCCCCCAAGCGATATAGCGATCACGCCCGCAGTGAGGGAACAGAACCTTACCCAACCTAACTAATTTTACAAATACAAACAGTACAACATTTTCGCCATCAACCAAAAACACAACCGGCACACACTATAAAACACACTATTTACACTCTTAGAGTCCCGGGAGCCAGGCTTCCCAGCAGCCCCCGCGGGGATGGCTATAGTCCATTGGTAGGGGGAAGCCATCCCCGTTACAATATAATAAAAATATATTATCAGTATAGCTGCAAAAACTAGTTGGTGTTCCCTTGTAAGTCGTGTATATTCTGTAAGGAGATTGCATGAATGCCAATCACAAGTGTAAGAGCGCCAAAAATCAGAAGATTAGAAGTGAGAACTGAGCATTTCGTGAAGATTAATATACATTTTCTGTAACATGACTAACATGATAACATAATTTGATTTGGCTGATTGTATTGTACACATAACTGGATTTCAGTTTGTCTGCAGTGTGTATACAGGAACCGTGGCGATTTTCTGTGAACACGTACTACCTATTTAAAGCGGTGATGTGCTCACTTTAAAATAGATAATTGATTCGACAGTATAGGACCCGAAATTCCAAAGCAGTTGTCTCACTACATTCCTCAGCATTCCCTTCCAAAACCTCAAAATGACTCCGACAGTTCTGTGCAAGTGTGAGAGGAACATGCTAATGAGTATGCAAATGAGCTGGTGCCCCATTTACAGCAATTCTGCGTAGAATTCTGAGTGGTGTAACACAGACTGCGTGGTTACTTTTTTGTCCAAAAGATTTTGCAGAGATTATAGAGTATTATGTCTTCAAGTTTAGAAGTGAGTAATGACTACGAGAAGATGACGTTTTGTAGTTTTCCAGTCCAGGTAAATCACTTTTTGAGTAATGGATTGTGTAATGTTGTGTAAAAAAAAAAATTGAAATTATCAACAGGAAAACTTTTTAAACACTTTCCAAAAACGAAAAAAACACTCCATTCTTGTTAACATATATATATAAATTACATAAAATACATAAATTAAAATGTTAACAATAATGGAGTGTTTTTTTCGTTTTTGGAAAAACTTATATTATATATATATATATATATAATCTTCAGTAAGTAATTTTACACATCCAATGCTATATTTATGCTAACTATGTTCTCATTGTAGGGGAATGAACTCAGACAGTCCATCGTTGCCACTATAAGTGACTATGCTTTGTAGCGGAATTTTCCATAAAGCAGATTTCTGATCTGCAGAGTCGCTGTTACCTCTTCCAACTAATGGGTTTTGTGTCTGGGTAGAAAATGCCGTCATTGGTTCCACTCAAGTTTCCACTATGCTCTCTTAAAACCTCTGTGATTCACATCCAGATTTGCCCATTTAACATACTCTGTCGTTTTAATTCCGAATCATTAATGGCTTTTAAAACCACAGGGAAGGAAAACATGAAACCCTCTTGACTCACGTTAGCTTATTTGTAATGGCTGATTTGGGGTCCATGTATACAATCTCTGGCCAAGCAGTAGCACAGATTCCTCTGTTACCTCTGTTACTATGTTACACTTTCGAGCTGGATCACTGTCCTGTGCCCTCGACGTGTTGGGAAAAGTGCCCACACATCAACCGGGGTGAGCTACAGTCTAATGGGCTCTCTGGACCTGAACACCTGAACACCTGGACCAGGAGCAGTTGAGTACAGCGGGAACTTTGGATCACAGCATTCTGGCCCACGTGGATGCGACACAGTAATCGTGCATAGAATAATAAATTGATTTGTTTGATGAGATTTGGCACCCAATTATGAACAAGAATAAGCAGAAGGACATTGACAAATTTGAGATATAAGTGACTGATTGTTAGTACTTGTTCTGGTCCTCACTTGAGTAATGCTTGTGACAACAAATGCATTTCACAAATAGCTCACCGATATCCAAGATGCTGGAACCAGTTGTACTCATCTCTATAACAGCAGATGGTCACATCACTGGCTGCATCAACTAGCTCCACTACAGACACATTCTTCGCTTTACAAATTTTCCCCACATTTGTAGCATTTCATATGAATCTAGGATTCTGGAATTTCATATGGTTTCTTGTGAATCTGCCATGAGATCCTGTTAAACTGTGATTATGTATTTTTAAAATGTATTTTTAAAATTACCATTCAATGTTTCAGTTCAAGGGAAATAAAAATGTTTTGTTTATGTGAGGTTGAGAACGATGCCTTAATTATAAACACAGACCAGTCTAATCCCATCCAAAATCCAAACAGTCTTCAGGTCAGTTTACTGGAATGTGTTGACAGAAGAGAGTCTTCTTAGTGGTTTGACCCTAAGTCAGAATTTCAGGGCAAAGCCGAGGGGATGGGTCACATGGGATAAAAGGGGAAGCAGTGTTTGCCGGAAGGAAGAGTAGGCTGGTGGTCTGGGTTGGGGAAAAGGGAAAAGCCCGAAGATGAAGAGTTCTTAATCCCCTCCAAGAGTCAGACAGAGCTTGGATGGCAGTGCTGTGATGCAAGACCCTCACGGCCCACAGGATGAGAAGTGGAGTGTGACCGCGAAACCTTCCAGCAGTTTAGTTACATCCTTATTCACGCTTTCACTTCACTGTTCCTGTGAATGAAACGGGAGTTTCCATGTTGCTAATGTCACACGGTGGTTTGATCTCTCAGACAAAATAAGTCTGCCGCTCTCCACATAGCATTCGTGTGGCGCACTACCAGGAACCGCGCTCTCAGGCCACACCCAGGACAGGAGTTCAGTTGTCCACCTGAGAGTGGTTTGGTTAATTGGACCATATTCAGTTGGTTTCTCCACATAGCCCGTGGCTCTCCTCTTGCTACACGTCCAATTGTCTTAAATCAGCATCAGAAACTATGGTTGTTTCAACACAAAGGTGTGGAGGGGTGTGGTTGGTCTGGGCAGGGCACCATAATCCCCAATGTGTAATTTCCACGCCACACTATGAACTCAGGAATCTCATGGCTCAGGAATCTTCCACAATGTGTGCACGAAAACAGACTAAACGCTCCTAAGCTCTAAAAGAGTGGTGATAAATAGCAACAATGATTTTCCTATTCAAGGTCAGTATCTATCTTTATCATGAAAATACAGGGTAATACGTCTGTGTCAATAGTTTCATGTAGTTCCACCAGTCCATTTATGAGTCACTGACCACCCTGGAACATGTCTGCCGTAAGTATATCAATAAAGTGTAGCCGAGTCCTTTCAAAAAGATTACTATTGTATTTCTACTGTCTGTACATTTTGGGAAACTTAATTTATGCATGCTCTTCATATTTTATATCTCATACATGCATCTTTAAATAAAGAAGCACATCTAGTTTTTTGTCCTCTCCTAAGGATACTGATTCTAATATCCTCCATCTGACATCATGTGTTGCTTTTATATTCCGGGGAATGACCATCATGTGTATGGGAAGCCTATGTGGTTATTAAAAACTTAGTCCCAACCTTGTATATAAGGTTTGGATGATTGTATATACACCCCCTTGCGGCACTCCATCTCCCACAGTACGTGACCAAAAGGCCTGTGATTGGTCAGGTGAGATCATTAACCAAGGAAGCAAACGTCTTAGGCTGGAAGGAAGCGGAGCACTCCTTTTCACTAATTAAAACCAGGCGGTTTATACGTTTGTATACTTTTGTCTCTTTCATTGTTTTTATTAAAAATATATTGAGCTGTGATCCTCAAATTTTGCAAAGAGATGTGGACTTTTTAGTAATGTGGTGATTTCATTGCTAGGGCCCCTGTAACATATCGTAGCCTGTCAGGTGTACTTCGATTATCTGACTCAGGTATCAGAATAGAGACGACAAGAGATTACAATACATTTTACTGCAATACCTTGTCATTTTTTTCCATAACTCATTTTAATCTGACAGTGTGTTCACGTGTGAATGAATAAGCAGAGCATGCCTGTTTACACAACAAAATGCTGCCCGCAACCAGTGGCAGTTATCTCCATCACAGCCCCATATGTAACCATGGTCAGAACTGCCCCCTGGATGTTACAACATGTTTCCTTTGTATTTTAACCGAACTGTGAGAGAATATCTATCACAAGACCTCGATGGTTAACTTTGTGTCTGCTTTAATACAAAGCCCATATTTGTAAGTTCCTGCATGCCGGAAGCTAATTGCTGCATAGACTGTCGAAAACTCACAACCTTGTATTAAGCAAGTGCCTTATTTTACTTCAGCCTGTGTAATGTACTAATGACCATTAAATGTACTATAGACCGTATACTGTGCAACAGACTGTATAATCTACAGCAGACTGTATAATCTACAGCAGACTGTATAATATACAGCAGACTGTAAAATGAACAGCAGTACGTACAGTAATGCCACAAAAGAAAACATTACACCAGATCCAATGAGCCTCGTTGTGCTGGTAAAAGAGAAGAACACTGAAACCCATGCTGTCTTTACAGGAAGCTCCTGAATGAAAACCCAGAACCTGAAACCTGAGCCAGTCCAGTCTAGTCTAGTCCAAACACCCACAATATCCAAGTGAGTGACCATCTGCAAGTCAACTCCACAATGACCCTTCATATCCGTGATCTTGAGTTCCATCTCTTCTTAGTTATCTCGGGCTGAAGGAATGCATTCAGGAGTTTCACAGTTTTGGATGGTCTTTTTCACACAGACCAAATGAACCCTTCACAGTTTTGGATGGTATTTTCGCACAGACCCAAGGAACCCTTCACAGTTTTGGATGGTCTTATCGCACAGGCCCAATGAAAACCTTTACAGATTTGGATGGTCTTTTCACACAGGCCCAATTAACCCTTCTCAGGTTTGGATGGTCTTTCCGCACAGGCCCAATAAACCATTCACAGTTTTGGATGGTCTTTTCTCGAAGGCCCAATGAACACTTCTCACTGCTGTGCACACAATGCTGCCTTCTCTACCGCAATGATCCGGCACTGTTTTAACATCGGCCGGTCCAGCTGAACATTCTCTTGATAAATTCCCAGCCTGCCTCTGGTTGACCGTGTTAAAAGGCCTCAACATAGTGCAGGTGTCTGATAACAGACACTTCTGAGAACATTCCACGCCAGCAGACAGGAGTTGACAACCAAAGGCCGACTGAAGAAGCTTAGGCAAAGAGCTCAAAAATGAAATTTTTCTGGTCTCAGAGTAGCTTACACACAAAGATGCTTTGCGTCGTATCAGACCTCAGACCAGCTTACACACAAAGATGCTTTGCGTCGTATCAGACCTCAGACCAGCTTACACACAAAGATGCTTTGCGTCGTATCAGACCTCAGACCAGCTTACACACAGCTTCCACACTTTTAAAGCATTTATTTACAGTCAGTCATTTACACAGTGTTAAGCCTTTACCATGCACTCTGGTGGCTGTTAGCACTGTCTGAAAGGCCCAACATGTTAACACTGTCTGAAAGGCCCAACATGGTAGCACTGTCTGAAAGGCCAAACATGTGAACACTGTCTGAAAGGCCCAACATGTTAACACTTCCTTAAGGAAAGAAGATGATAACAAAAAAAAAATGCTATTAAATAAAGTTACGCCATTAGCGGAAGTTTTGATTTGGTCCTGGCCATGGTCTCAGTATTGCATAATTGGATTGGGAAAAGTATTGCACCATGCAGAATTATAAAGCATAAAGGAACTCATCACTGATTTTACTGAGATACACTGAGATACTACTAATTACTTTATAGCAATGGTTCTCGACCCATTGTCCTTTTCGCCAATCACTTATATATAAACTGATAATACGTTTCCTATAAAGGCCCAACATGTAAACACTGTCTGAAAGGCCAAACATGTTAAGACTCTGTTTGAAACAGCTGGGATGTGGGAGCTCTGGCTTGGCCCAACATTTTAACGACCCACGCACCCCATCAGAAATGGAACAGCGACTGAACCCCCCCCCATACTCTGTGTCATGTGCAGCACAGAGTATGGATAGAGTATAACCAGGCGCCTCTGAAGTCTCGTCAAGTGGATCAAGTTACAATCACATTCCTCAAGCAGGAGATAAAGATGTTGACAAGGAAGGTTGAGTTCGCACAGGGACGTGTTTCGGCCTGTGGTTTTCCCAGGAACATCTTACAGACAAAAAAACATCACTGTGTGGTCAGTCTATATTTGTACCAACTAATAAACTTCCTAAACCTTTAAACACACAAGACAATGGGCGATGGTAGGTTCGACAATGGGGTGGTAGTAGGTTAGACAATGGGGGGTGGCAGGTTAATCCTTGCTGTTGAAGGCCTACATTGTTTTGTGTAGCTTTTCCCCATCCCCGCTGATTGAAAGCGTCTCACATGCTCCAACTTACCATGGAATTTAGGAAAACTTCCGTTATCCGTACTCCACTTACTGTACTGGCACAATCATTTCCCGGTGCTAACAGCTTCACACCACCACATTTGACTAACCACCAAGTCACAATCAAACAGCCCACATCGGGCAAAATTCTGCAGAACTCCATGTCTGACCTTTGGCTGAGATTTTTGTAGATAACTTAAGTTTTGATCAGCAAGTAAACCAGTGCTACGAGATTGATACTCCTCTGTCATTGATTAACCCCAACTAATCAAAACTCCAATCAAGACTCTCTGCAAACTAGTTTTAAATATCTGCCATTGTCCTCAGGGTTCAGGACGAAGGATAAATTATGTGAAGTCTCCCGTGAGACAAACCCATATCAGATGGACTGAAGGAATTAAGGATGATGTCGTATTATAAATATTTGTATGGGTGGAGGCAAGAGAGCTAGGACTGAGAGGGTGACCACACCACAAATCTGCACTATTTGGCAGTCTGTCAGTGCTAGCAGAGACAGACTACATAGTCATTGCCTAAAGTGTTTAATCGTATTTGTTTGAAATGAATGCGTCTGGAATAGAGAAACATTGGTGACAGGGCATCACAACAACTTGGAAAACAGAGATCTGGGGAAAAGCTAATGGGTAAAACTATTTTTTTAAATGCAAAAACACGCATCAGTGCGAGTAGGGTTGGTAACTATCTTCGTGTTTAAGCACAAAACGTTGATTCGAACCTCAGCTTCAGTATCAGTATGAGTGACTTGCGTCTGATTGAAAGCATCATGCTAGATTACGTCAGTAACAATTGAGTTAAGAAGATAAACATTTTGCAGAACACACAACACACACACACACACACACAACACTCACAGACACACACATACAAACAACACTCACAAACACACACACACACACGCAGAAAAGTGAATCCAATCTTTCTATTTCTCCTTGCTTTTCCTTTCTGGCTTTTCCCTTTGTCTTTTACTATATGGACATTGAAGATGTCAAAGAATTGAGCATTTAAATAGAAACAGGAAGGAAGTGGATAGTGTCCTGATGACACTCCTGACCATGGGGCATTTCTGGTTTTTCATAAATTCATTGTAAAGGAAAGTTAGCGGAGACCAGGGAAATAGTGACACTCTTTGGTGACAGTTTCCTGTTTCACGTGTGGATTTTGAAAACATCCCAGAGTGAGTGTACCTGTCGCTGTCAAAGTTACTCATCGACTCATCCAGTTTGATGTTACAGAGGAAGTGGGCATTCATTTCAACATGCGGGACAAAACCAAGCTGGTATCGGTGTGGCTTATCGTCATCATATCCGGCCCTTTGATAATAACAGACAGGCCCTCGTACAAATGAGCAAAGCATTGACTTAGGCTCCAGTATTCGGATGAACCCTTGTTATTTGCTCATTGGAAATGAGAATACTAGGTAGCTCCATCACACAGTAGCAGGTATCATATCATGTCAGTCAAAAAACAACAAAAACAAGCGGTTTGAAGGATGAAAAGGATTGTTACCCCACGCCTGGGGCACAAGCGGCCTGCCGAGTGTTTCTCTGTGTGCTGAGGAAGTGATGAGTGACCTCTGAGTGATGACTGTCCAGAAGGCTGAGGAAGTGATGAGTGACCTCTGAGTGCTGACTGTCCAGAAGGCTGAGGAAGAATTTACCTGTTTACCTGACGTTGTTAGCTTTCATTGTGTCACACCAAGCATGTTAATGCACAGGCAGTCTCCTTATACTTCCTATGTTTAAACACCGTAAAAACCTCCGGGTGTTGTGTTCGTCGTTGTGTACAGGATTGTCTAAAATCAACCGGAGATAGTTATTTAAAGAAAATGTTTATTTGATGTCCAGGAAGAGGCACAGTAGGGACAAGACAAAAGCCAAAGTCAAAACAGTGTGAAAAGGTTGCGATCAAAAACAGGTTGTATACAAAAGAAAGATCTCACTGTTGAGTTCTCACTGAAAGAAAAAAAAACAACCTTTAAAACCGACATTGCTTTCAAGCCCATTCAAATGGATCTGGTGGTCAACAGTGCCAAAGGCAGCAGAAAGGTCAGGAAACATTAGCAGTGACAGTGAAATTTAACGAATGGTGTCTCTGTGCTATGGTTTGCTTGAACACCTGACTGTAGGGACTCTCAATTTTCATTAAAAAGTTAATGACATCCTTGCTAGTGTTGTGTTGGGAATTGTTTAGGTAATCTGTTTGGCAACTATTTTAATTTTCTTCTATAGAGTTTGAAAAATAGGTCGATCAAGCTATCGTTAGCACATGCTTGTAGTTTGCAAAACGGAGGACAGTTTCTGAATCCTCAGGATTCTTGTTCTTAGATAATGAAGTAACATATGAGAGGAATTAAAGCCATAATAATGATTTCTTGGGGGGCGGGTTTGGGTCGTTAATTCCACAAAGGACTACGAAGAGAACTAATGATGCTATTCATGATGCTAACCCTCACATGGTCGCCTGCAGACCAGTACTTTCTAAACCCATTTTATCTAGCTAATCTCCTCTCGCTGAAAAGTTTTCTCTTAAAATCATATCAGCACGCGCCTTTCAGGTCTCTTTCTGTGCAGTCCCAAACTCAGAGGAGCCAGATTTTACAACTACGCCCCAATTTTCTTTGCTGTGTCTTAATAATTACAGTACAGGGGTGTTTTTCGGCCCTTTAAGCATGGAGGATGTTTTTGGACATGGCCTTTGGTACATTTGAGTGCCTACGGGACAGATGTGCCTCTCACATCTGTTTGCAATTATGTTCAAACAATTATGTTCTCTGTGTTAGGAGCTTTAGTCGTGGGTTAAATATTTGCTAATGCAGAATTTGTCATAGAGAAATCTTTCATAATACACCAACAGTTCTTACTCAGTCACCTAAAAATATATCCAAGTCCCTGAGGAAGCTGCTATTAGATTGAGGAAGTCTTGGGACAATTATCGTTAAATGGGTTCAGAGAGAGTTCTTCTGGGCAAAGGGGTCTTTGACAGTTTAATGGCTAACCTGGCCTGGCTTTAGTTTAAAAAATAACTGTAGCTTCAATTTGGTATTGAGACTGAGAACTTAAGGGGGCCATTCCATGTGTTGATGTGAACCGTACTTAAATGTTGAAAAGGAAAGCTCTTTACCAGACATTCTCAGAAATGTGCCTCCTTTTGTGATCAGTTGTGCAGTTAGAGACGGTCATTAGTGGTACTTTTGAGCTACAGCACATGGAGGAAGAGAAATAATTACCAGCATGCTTTGCCTGTCTGCAGGCTTGGATCATTCCTCAAATGGTTCCAAAGAAAATAGAACTTCTGCCACGTGTTCGTAAAAGCTCACACCCACAGGACTGGCGAAAAACAACAAAATATAAAACTTTTTAAACAAAGTTTATTCATTAATAGGTTTATTTATTTATTTTACAAAGAATGCCACTAAAAAGAATGGTTAGATCCTTTGTTCACTTGTTCAATGATATATATATATATAGGGAGAGTTTAGAGAGTCCACTAGACCGTAACACCACTAGAGCATCAATAGCTCCTCTCAAGGAGACAGGTGCAGCCCAGGACAGAGATGGGAATACCTACTTTTACTTCTCAACTCAGTCAGGCTAAATTGGGCAAACAGGCACAGCTAACTATCTAAATAAACCTATATAAAAATTTAAAAATGTTAAAAAAAAATGCATATTTTTAAAAATATTTTTATAATGTTTCCTGTATTTCCGCAAAAAGCTCCTCCCCTAAAACTCCAACACAAAGACAGACAACACGACATGAAACAGAAAAGAGGAGCTCCCACTCAGATCTTGTTACTGTTAGGACTTGTTAATGTTTCTCACTTTGGCATGAGATTTGCAGTCCCAATAGGTCCAACTGGTTTCTCTTTTGGAAAGACAAAGAGATGACTGTTATAGATTTCAACCATCATCTGAAAATTAATATAAGTGAGTGCAGCTGTCAAAAAGTCCCAAGTTTCACCACCCACCCTTGGATGTGGCTGATTTTGTAAAAGTCTTAGAAATAATTTTACTCTGTGGTTTTACTCTGTGCAGCCATAGTGTTACAAAACAGTTCCGTTCCTGAGTGATTGGCCAGTGAACCCAGTCCGAATTTCTCATGTAAAACCCTGCATCTGAATTCTTCATATTAACTGCTAGTAATAGATGGAACTCCCATATCACTGGAATTTCCATAGAAGCGAATAAGTTTTCATTTAATTCGTTTTCTGGACCACACAAGGGGCCCTCGACATTGTTGGGAAGAGGTTTGAGGCAGAGTCATGACTGAAGGTATGTACTGTCCAGAATAATGCCTCTCAGGAAGAGAGAGAGAGGAGCTCTGCAAGAAGAGAGAAGAACTCAGCAGGAAGAGGAGGGAGCTGTGCAGGAAGAGGAGGGAGCTGTGCAGGAAGAGGATGAAGCTGTGCAGGAAGAGGAGGGAGCTCAGCAAGAAGAGAGAAGAACTCAGCAGGAAGAGGAGGGAGCTGTGCAGGAAGAGGAGGGAGCTGTGCAGGAAGAGGAGGAAGCTGTGCAGGAAGAGGAGGAAGCTGTGCAGGAAGAGGAGGGAGCTGTGCAGGAAGAGGAGGGAGCTCTGCAAGAAGAGAGAAGAACTCAGCAGGAAGAGGAGGGAGCTGTGCAGGAAGAGGAGGGAGCTGTGCAGGAAGAGGATGAAGCTGTGCAGGAAGAGGAGGGAGCTCAGCAAGAAGAGAGAAGAACTCAGCAGGAAGAGGAGGGAGCTGTGCAGGAAGAGGAGGGAGCTGTGCAGGAAGAGGAGGAAGCTGTGCAGGAAGAGGAGGAAGCTGTGCAGGAAGAGAAGGGAGCTGTGCAGGAAGAGGAGGGAGCTCAGCAAGAAGAGAGAAGAACTCAGCAGGAAAAGGAGGGAGCTGTGCAGGAAGAGGAGGAAGCTGTGCAGGAAGAGGAGGGAGCTGTGCAGGAAGAGGAGGAAGCTGTGCAGGAAGAGAGAAGCCCTCCACAGGAAGAGATAAGAGCTCAGAAGATAGAGAGAAGAGCTGTGCTCCTCAGGAAGAAGAGTGCAGTGGTGGCGATGATGAAAAGTCTTTGCTCC
Source organism: Hiodon tergisus (assembly GCA_025775045.1). Taxonomy (NCBI): domain Eukaryota; kingdom Metazoa; phylum Chordata; class Actinopteri; order Hiodontiformes; family Hiodontidae; genus Hiodon; species Hiodon tergisus. The sequence goes on along the minus strand of JAOVYW010041152.1, from coordinate 5,501 downwards.
TGATGAGAGTGCTTTTATCGCCACTGCAGGATTTCTGTTATCACACCTGTCTCTCTGAGGCGCTCTCTTTTTAGAGAGATGATGTTTCTTTCTTTTTTATTCCAAGTTTTTAGCATATAGAGCTACAGAGTAAAAAGTAGGGCCCTAGATCATTTGAGAACCACTCACTCATTCCAGTACCAAATCTGTCTGTTCAATCTGAGAGTCTAACTCCTTGTTAGAGTGTTTATTCTGGGTTTCATACATTTAGGGGGAAATTATCCTTTAGGTGAGGGATTTTCCCTCAAAGCAACTGAAAAAAATAGAACCCATTACTCATTATCCAGTAAATAAGATGAGGAAATTTCATCGCCACTGGTGCCGTGGCTGTAAGGCTTTCTGTTTCCCATGCCTTCCCATCAGGCTAACAGGCCCACTCCAACAATCCCAGAATTCCCCTTGGGCCACTTTATGTTTTAAACAAAAAGTGTAGACGTGACTTAGCTCACTTCCTGCTTCACGTGACACGCCCCCGCGGTTCCACCACTTCTGGAGTAGAACCGGCTGCCCTGTCTAAGAGGTACATGTCTGGGGAGGCCGGGGAGGATTGGCACAGCAGACACATTCCTGACACAAGCATGGGCTGGTACTGACACTCCCCTCCTACGCCCTGAAGGGAGGAGAGAAGGTAATGTCCCTCCTTGGACAGCAGCAGGAGTTTTTTGTGTTTTGGAGATACCCGCGAGATGAACTTTGGTGGCGCCATGCATTGACGTGCCGGTGTTGAACGTAGTGCCACGGTTCTTATCTCCCACATACCACAGCTCAAAGGCTCCTGGGTCAGTCCTATTACTGATAATTTTTTACTCTTTAATGAGGATGTCAGCTGTAGATCAGTCTTATCACTCCTCTGGTTTAAGAGCAATGCCAAGCTGACACATTACATTCAGCAGAGCAGCATAAATTCACATCTGCTCATTGAGCTGATATTTTTTATTCCAAGTCCCAAGTTATCTGGTTATTAAAGCAATGTTTAAATGTTTTTGCAACATTACAGTAACTGCATAACAGCCGTAACATGTTTTCTGGGTACTGCTGGTCCGCCAGAACCACCTGCAAAACCCAAGACCATTGCAGCTTTGTACCTTCCTGACAGAGGGGCAAAATGCTTCTTCCAATATGTTTGGCTGCTATGTTTGGCTGGTATCTAAAGAGAACCATTTTGCCTCACTTGTGATAATTATTTTTAAATTATTATTTCATAGAAGGCGAAATGGGTTACACAGGACTCCAGAACCAAGAAGAAGACATAGAAAGATGAGGTAGAAACAGCCCGGTCGCTTGACAGCTATGGGTTTGTTCACGTGCTTTATCAGCATAACACGTTCATCTGTAATAGGGTTTAACCTATTCCGGGCTGGTGCATCCATTCAATGTCTGCCCCCTTGTGGCGTGTGAGGCTGCAATTTCCTGCTAAAGTCAATACGAGACTAATTATACGAGACAAACCAGTGCTCTCCCCAAAATAATTACCCAAAGGGATTGTAATATTTTGACTCTAACATCAATAACTTTGTAGAACATCTGTCCCCGGGATTGACCTCGGGTGACGCATTAAGAGTAAGAGTAAGAGTAATGTTTAACAAAAAAAAAACATTTAAAGCAGTTTAATCGTCCTTACGTTAAGTTACACCATTTTTTAGGACACGGCGTACTATTTATCACTAAATTTAGATTATTAAATTTAGTTATGTGGACGTTGTGGTCAACTTATTTAAAAATTAATTTTATTGTTCGTATGAATTCGCTTTCTGTTGCTAATCAACGATTATTTACTGCTTCTGAGTGATTACTAACCGAGTATAAAGGCATTCAATTAAAATGCTTCTCAAGAGTTTCCCTTTTTCCACAGTAACTGACATTCAAAATCAATTTTCTACGGATAAGAGCGTATTTAATCATATTAACTGTAATAAATTTGCGGTTTAAAAACCAACGTACATTTAATAAATTTCATAGTTAATGTACTCCGGATGAATCATCAATTAACATGCACCACTTCAGTTAGCCACCAGGTGTCCATAAATGAACATCCGTGTCTTACACGGTTGGAAATCAACGAGCCCCTTGCCTGACTCTGCGGTCTGCCAGCTTGATGAGACAACGGTCATGTTTTAAAAAAACAGCTCAATTACTTGCATATGTTCGATAGTGTTAAAACTGGTTATTTAATTTGAAGTTAAACTCAGGGGCTCAGCTCAAAACGGTTGAAGACTGTTCTGTGCTGTGATTCAGTCTATTTAAAGTTGTAAAGTTGTTTTTTGTAACGTTCATACACGTGGATATAACCTGAGTTACCCTTTACATTGCAAATAAGATAATATAAATAACTTCGATTTAGCTTATTTGCAATATATATATATAACTTAAAGGCCCACGAACCGTTGGTGTGTAAGCGGCACGGTAGGTCAGCCGTGGAGACGTTCTATATTAAAAATGTATTCCGGAATGTGGTATTAAGTAGTTTAGTGCAGTTGTTGTTATTTTTAAAATACATACATTCTTCCACCTCAAATCTTTAAACTAGTCTCCCCTTTCGCTCCAGTACATAAATACTTAGACGCGAGTTCTTATGTTACTAGCAGACGCTATGAAAAATCTGCTGTTTACGATATCCGCTCGTTCTCCTAATTTTGTAGTCCTGTTACACAAAGCTGTGAAGCTGCCGTATCTATAAATCACCTGCATTCCTTTGATTAAGTAGTCTAATCCTTCCCAGACAACTGTAATAAAGTGCTTATTAAAATCCTTACAAATAATATCACATTGGCTCTACTTTCACCGAATTAATAATATCGAAACAATTCCAATATAATTTAACAGCAAACTTTGTAGCATGTGACTAAAACAATAAAAACATTTCTAATTTTTAGAGTAAAATTTGCCTTGCTCCCAGATACATATTGCCGCAAATAATGGGCTTTAAAAAAAAAAGAGACCTTCCGATCTGTTAATCGGATGTATTAGCCTCGACCTGTGTTTTGCCCTATATCCGACCATGCGGGCCCCTCCTAGAACTCTTTGCTCAGCGAACTTCTGGCCGCGTGGCCACACTTCTCAGGCACTGTGACGCGTCAGCAATCACAAAAGGGACACCAGGCTGAAGCATCCAAGGTTAATTCGATTATAACACAGAAGAGGGAGTTAGTTTGAATTCTAAAATGATTAATGCATTGTCAAAGCTGTATGCATTATCAAGCTTGTTAGCAGAAAAAAAATGAAGACAAGATTTATCCTTTAAAAAGGCAAATATCTTTTCTGATATTTTCTGTCTATTTCCTAAACCCCATAAATTTTGTTCATACCTGGAGAAAAATCACAGATTGCATCTAGTTCTAATGACTACCAGTGAAGTTATTTATTCAGTATTTATTCAGCTGCATCGCATAACCCTATTACTGAGTCATATTGGCACATGAGGCCCATGCTTGGTTGTGTCAACACACAGGTACAGTTGACAAAATTATGTTAATTTGGTTTTTTTTCCCAGGTCCTTACTAGACATGGAAGTGGGGTCTATTATAATAAGATGTCTGTATTGGTGTTTATAAATATCAAATGAGCTCATTCCTGGTGCACACATGGTTCTACGTTCCAGTTTCTGAATTCCAACTAACCAGAAATTCAACACTGCGTGATGTTTCGACATCAGGCACATTGCCAATACTCATATCTTCACTAGCAGTGTTTACATTAGACATCCGTTACTGAAAACTAACAGTAAACAAATATAAAAAATCTATTTACACTTTACATAATTTTATATGAATTTATATTTGATTAATTCATCCTTTAAAATAGGTTATGTGCTGGTAATTCAAAAGGAAATAAATCCAATCTTTTTCTGTAACTGCTCATGTGCCAAACCCTGGTAGTCATAGGGTGTCAGGCAGGATGAAGCGTTGTCCATCACACGATGTACAGATGCACTCACAGAGCCAACAGGTCTTTGGACTGTGTGCATAAACCAGCACACCCCACTCACAATGAGCCGAGCTGCATTCGAACCCAAGAACACTGTTGTGTCATTCGGTATCTTACGACAAACAGGAAACACGGTTTATCTAATCTGTTTTACTTGACTTTTATTTCATGTGTACGTGGACTGTGCAACACCATTCGTTGGCTCACAAGAAGAAGCTAGCAATTTGACTGTCCCAAGAGTACCAAAAACATTATCATATAGAACCTTCTTATACAAAACCACACGGTTTTGTCTGGGAATCAGACTCAATCAGTATTTGAATCCAGATGACAAACCTATCGGTTCAGTTTCTCATTAAACCATCTTGGGTGCTAAGAAGGACAGGGGCATATGGCCATTGAATCTTTCAGCTGCTATGAGCTATACTGTGACCTTACTGCCACTTCACTGCTGTGGGTAAAGTCCTGCTCTCGGAGGGCAGGAGGATGTATCAGAGGATCTTCATGACTAAATTAACTAAATTAAACTTATCTCCCTCAGCTTTACTTTCAGTTGCTGACCATATTTAGCTTTCTTTCTCAATTTCCCCTCCCTCTCTCCCTCCTTGGCCTGGGAGAGAGAAACTGTGGCCAAGCTGATGAGAGCTTTGTCTCAAGTGAAGTACCAAACAGCAAGGATCAACAAAGAGAGTGAGTCACCTGTAGTGCTCGGATGGATATCCCTCTCACGAAGGTAATGTGTCATCAAGTCAGCCATTTATCAAACATCTTTATTATCAAATATTTAATTTGTATTTGTGTCCACTATCGTGATATTTTCCAGGAGTTGTCTCAACTGCCTCAGGGATCAGGGAACCTTTGTACAGTTTAATTTCATAATTTTGTAATTTTACAGCCCAGCTTCAGCCAAGAGATTTCATATGTAAGAATGAACAACGTTTTCCAGGTCAATATCACAATGACGGTCTCTTACATTTTTTCTGCATAGAAAATACGACTTACTGCTCTGAGAAATCTGGGCCAAGAACTTCTCCTAACATTTGATTTACATTTTGTTTAGTTTGGGGTCTTTCCCCCACAGTGTCATTCCAGACTCTATTACTCTATTGGATAGTGCAGGCTTTTTTCGGGGTTTCCCAGACCGTATCTCATGGTGATCAGCGGCACATAGGTTGAAAAATCGCTCTCACTGTGTGTCAGACAGAACCCAATATAGCCCCAGAGAGGAGCCTTGAATTACAGCCCAAAAGCCGATTTAAAAACCACGCAGCTGAAAAGTTTCCATGAATACCGTAGTGCTTCCACGATGTTGTGATTGGCTCGACGTGCCCTCAGGACCCTTCTGGGTCCAGGATGGAAAGTCTCTCTTTGTGCATTTGGACTTGTGTGATGTGTGTGTCCAGGAGGAGTCCAAATGGAACAGATGTAAGTTTTATTATTAAATAGCTGCTTATCAGACTTGAAAAGCCATTTTGATGGTGTGCAGAGAGCACTTTGTCCACTCACTCTACAAACATGTTCATATACTCTGTGTATAA